>VYZM01007684.1:280691-308885 GCA_013398915.1 Dromas ardeola | reverse complement strand
GGCGGGGCGGGGCGGGGCGGAGGGACGGACGGACGGGGGCAGCGGCAGCCGCCATCTTGCGGCTGAGGGCACCTGGCGGCGTGTGAATGGCGCTTGCGAATAACATTGTAATTCATCATTTTGTGAAACATTAATTCTTTTTTTTTTGTGTGTGTGAAAATAATGGGATTTGATCCATCCATCTTCTTCCTCCGTACTGTTGTTATTGTTGCAGGAAATGGCGGAAGTAGGGTACAACCCGGAGAGACCTCACAGCTACTTCCAGTCCCTAAAGGGGCTACAGGAAAGATGGGGAGGGGCTCTCGATAAGGGAGGGGAGCCATAGGATGAGGGGGAACGGTTTTAAACTGGAAGAGGGGAGATTTAGATGAGATACCAGGAAGAAATTCTTTGCTGTGAGGGTGGTGAGCCCCTGGCCCAGGTTTCCCAGAGAAGCTGTGGCTGCCCCATCCCTGGAGGTGTTCAAGGCCAGGCTGGATGGGGCTTGGAGCAACCTGGGCTGGTGGGAGGTGTCCCTGCCCAGGGCAGGGGGCTGGAACTGGATGGTCTTTTAAGGCCCCTTCCAACCCAAACCATTCTGTGATTCTATAAACCTCGGCGGCTTCTTGTATTCTTCCTTTAGCTGTTAGATTTATGTCCAAATTAATTTTTTTTCATGGAAATGCGTTGCATTTATTTATTAGCGTGGGTGCTGATCTGAGAGGTATGGCACATCTGCAAATCTTGCTGAAATCGGTGTGGACTGGTGCTGTCAGCAATGCATGAGGAGGTGGTTGCTTTCAACAGTAATTAATCCTTAAAGGTTGCTGCTAATTTATCTTCAAGAAATACTGCTTTGAAGCAGTTTTATTATTGTTTGAACCTGTCTGTCAACTATGGGTGAACATCTCCAAATACTTCTTTAAGTGCATTTTAAAAAGAATTTCCAACTTTGATGCAAAGAGTTAGAAAAGGGATGTTTGGCATTAAATTTATATTGCATTTTGTATTGATTTTGAAAAGACTGTTATCTTTTAGTTTCAGAATTAACTAGCTACCTTTCTCATCTGCCAGCAACTTCTCATCACTTTGTAGAAACAGGTAAAACCAAAGTGTCTGAACTTCTCCCTTTGTTTAGTGTTCCTGTATTTGATCAATGAGGTCACTTTTTTCTGAGAACAGAGCTTACAGATTATATACAATAGATGATGTGATGGTGCAGATGCTTGTGAATGAAGAAACAAGCAACTATTCTGGCTGAGGATTCAATTTTGATTTTAAATCATTATCAAGCAGGAATGAGTAGGAGTCTCATCAGTAATTATAAAGGATTAAACTGTGTTAAATATTAGATGCCTTTAATTTACTGTTAGGACTTAATGTGAAACTACCCCAGAACTGACGGGCAGCTGCGAGTTTCTGAAGGGAGCATGCAGTTCCAATGGTAGAATAAGAGCACATTATTTTAACTGATGTTAGTCATCTACTGTCTTCCTCTTCATGGTGGCCGGTTCCTAGCAAAGCCTTGTTGGATTTTGAGAAAATTTATTTATAAAGTTATGTTTTACAGAAATACAATATTTTAAAATTTTTAAGAGTTCACCTTTCAGACTGGCACATGTTCCCCAGTACAAGAAAGACTTTATCAACTGGAGTGAGTTCAGCAGCTGCCACCAAGATGGTTGGGGCTGGAGCCCTTTCCCTGTTGAGGGCTGGAAGGACTGGGGCTGGCTCAGCCTGGAGAAGAGGTGGCTTTGAGGGAACCTACGAGCAGCCACCCAGACCAATGAGGAAGTCATGGAGGAGACGGGGCCTGGCTCTTCCCAGTGGTGTATGGTGGTGGGTGGGTGAGAGGCAACAGGCATAAGTTGAAACAAGAAAGATTCAGAGTGGTTTAAGGAAAAACTTTTCCACCATGAGGCCAGTCCGGAACAGGAGCAGGTTGTCTATGGACTTGTGCAGTCTCTGTCCTTGGAGGGTGTCAGGCCGAAGCTAGTTAAAATGCTGAGCAACCTGTTCTGGCTTCATGTTTGACCCTGATTTGAGCAGGAAGTTGGACTAGAGACCCTCCTGAGATCCCTCCCAGCCTGCATGATTCAAATCAATTAATATTTGTCTTTCTGAAGTTTAACTTAAAGCTTAAATACCAAATATCCAAGCCTGGCACCAAGTTATTACGGCACCAAGTTTCTCCTCACTGCTCCACCCATCACCGTCTCTGAAGAATTGTTCCTTCCCCTTCAGAAAGAGGTTTTGAGCTTCCTCAGGGGAGAACAGCAGAACAACGCATACCTGTCTTCCTGGGTCCATTGCTAATACAGCTTGCCCGCAAAGCTGAAAAAAAACTTTACAGTGAGATTGTTGTCAACTACACTGTTGTAATTCATTAATTAAGAGTTACATAATACTTTGGCTTAGAAGGAGGAGATGGTACAATCTGGGTTAGATTCCATTCGTGGTGTACAATAACCAACCGTTCCCTTTGGAAAAGAGGAACTGTCATGATAGTAAGGTATGTTTGCGGGTCAGCGTTTGTTTTCTGCAGGTTTACAGTTATGATGGAGAAGAGTAGAGCTGAATTGCATCAACACATCGTGTGTGGTTCGTTTAATACAGTAATATACTGATGGAAAGGAGTTGTTTTGCTTGCTTTAGAGTTGCTTTGGGGACTGAAAAATCACAGGCTGTCGAGCTGTCTGACTTGTTTTTTCTTTGTTACATTTCTCTTTGATGGGCTGCTTGTGTTCACAGGCTGTTACTCACTTCTGCTCCTTTGAAATTAAGTTTCTCTGCAGACCTCTCCGGAGACTTACTGTGGACCATATTATTAAAAAAAATATGGAAAAATCAAAAAAAAGATAAAAAATAAGTGTTTCCCTGCACTGAAGTTTCATTTCTATACTCTTCAGAACCCCTGCTGCACAGTGGGTATTGTATAGCTTTTACTTTCAAGCCCTGATGAATCACTCGATCTTTGATTTCTTTTATTTTTGAAATAATACACTTCCTGCAAATTCCAGGCTGTCACTTGGCGAGTCTCATGTTGCAAGAGGGGTAGTACAAAGGCTGTCATTTAGCGGAGCCAGATCTTCTGTGAAGTCACTGGGAGGAGAATCTGATCCTGATAATACTTTAAATGTTTCCATTGCAGATTTATTTTCAACTGCATTTTTCTCCACCTTATTTCAGTAGGATTACTAAATCCTACCATAGCTCAAGGCACAACCACCATTTACTGCCAGTTAGTATCAGAACTATTCTTTGTAGTCACCAAGGTACTTTGTATTGCCTCTGGAAGCTCTCGTTGCCCTATGGCTTCCGCTCATCCAAGTATAATTCGTACGTTTTAAACTGTCAAAGTATTGTTATAGTCTTAGCACCACTTCTGAAAGATTTTGCATCTTTGTACACAACAAACAAGATAAAAAGCAGGCTACCAAATTCCCTGAGAACGTTAGCAATGGTAGGTCTGGATTTCAGAATTTATGATGTGGACGTCGGCCATGTGATGTGGATGGAAAGATTTCACCATCTCTTCCTAGTGAGGATCCAGTATTCAAAGGAAAGCCAGTATTATTGTCATTGGCGAGATGGATGATATTTCCTCTAAACTGGTGGCATTTTTATGCATGGATTTACTTGCTATAGGCTGGCACTGTCCAGAGATCTGACATTTTAGGAAATCATTTAGACTGCAAATCATTGAAGAGAGGGTCAGATCTGCATAAGTGTGAGTATTAATCCCGTGGGTTGTTGATTTCTTCTGAGCGTGTGATCACCACATGCCTATGGTAATGCCTGTAGAAAAAATGATGGACATGGGTTTATTTTTCAGCCCTGTCAAGCCGCATCAGCTTGATTTGTGGTGGTCCAGATCCGTCTTTTAAATTAATACATTGCATTTGGGAAGATCAACGTGCTTTTTTGCCATCGTATGCTAGTTACTGTCTTACTGATATTGCAGCCAGACTCCCAGGAGCCATGCAGGATATCTGGCAGGCCTGGTGTGCCTTCAAAACCAGACATACCGTCTCCTCACTGGCCTACCAGCTGCAAAGGGACTGTATGAGGGGCACTGAAGGAGATCCTGGGCTGGAAGAAAACAGTGCATAAGTACATTTGTGTGATTCTTTACTGTTCTGTACGTGTATTGGGCAGTCAAGCTTGTAGAAGTCATTATAAAACTATAGCGTGGAAACAAAAAAAATGGGTTTGGAATTGTTCATCTGTGGCCTGGTATAAATGACTGGAGGAAACACAAGGCAGGAAGATAACTACGAATGTGCCCAGCTGCTGTTTTAAACAGGCCAGAGAAAGATGACGGGGATGGATTTCAAGCCAGTTTGGTTGTGCTGTTGCATGCGTGCTCTTGGCTTCATTCTCATTGAAACTGCCATGCACTGCTTAATGGCATATGTGAGACAGAAGTAACAAAATGGCAATAACTGCTTACCTTCCTAGAAAAAAAAACTACAGAAATTATACTTCTAATGTGGCATGAGGTTTTGGCTGGTTTTTTGTTTCCTTGCAAATGTCTCTGGAGCTGTTATCTAAAGTGCGAGGTGCTAACTCATCAGGACATTTCAGTTTTCACAGCTCCATTTAATTTCCCTTTTCACCCAGAAGCTGCAGGAATCATAAGACTGTGTACAGGCACTGCTGTGAATTTAAAGGTGGCTTTGTAAATTCTGGCAGCTTGGGTGATAAAGCTGTCAGGTCTCCGCCACCAGCTACTCTGGTGCTAATGATGGAGAGTGGAAAGGGTGAGGGTGAAAAGTGTTCCCCCTTCTGCGACTGCAGCTGTCTAAAACTGTATTGGCACTTCAGTGTATGACTGGTTGCGTGGAGTTCTTAATTACTCCTTAGGATTCCCTGAGGTCAGAAGCATGGCAAGCAGTGTGCGTAATTTTTTATTTTACATTTTTAGTTTGCAGAATTTGGGGATGTAGAGTGATTTAAATGTTTTGTGACTTTTTTCAATTTGGATTTAATAGCTGGGATAAGAGCGTCTGGGAAATAAATACTCGGTATGAAAAGTGAGTACTTGATAATCCTTTGCATCTGGGTCTGTGTGAAGCTCACTTGTTCAAACAGGGAAGACATCGCATTGTCATGGCATCAGTCTGAATGCTGCAGTAGTTGCCAAAGGGTAAGCAAAACGCCCTGCTCCTGAGTGGCCCGGGTCCTACACGCTTCTCTGTACTGTACAGGTCTGTTTGGAAGCATGTTGAGCTCCACAAGGTTCCTTCAAAGGTTGAGGCCACAAAGATTATACACTGAGGTTTTAAATAACTCAGTTTCTTCTAATTCCAGCTACTGAATCAGAAAATGTGAGTTAAAATATGTATAAAAAGCATCATGTAGAAATACAGAATTTAGTAACTGACAGTGTGTACAGTACACACATCTCATTTATAGACCTGTCTAATAATTAGAACAGTTGTATAATTAGTTCAGTTATCAGTCTATATACTTTATTACATCCTAGAATGAACCTTTTCACTCTTCCATTAATTTTGTCACTATCAACAACTGTAGAAAGTTTTTTTTAAAGTGTCATTTTACCGTGATTCATCTCTTCCAAGAGGCACATATATTTCAATAAAAGTTACTTTTAATCCCATTAATCCAGAAACCAGTCATCAGAATGATTTGTAGAAATGGAGACAGTATAGAGGAAGAGCTTTTCTGGGTGCGTACAGTTGCTAAATGTGTGAATGGCTACTAATGAAAAAACATCTTTTTACGTATTGCTGTCCATTGGGGAAGTTCCTGATCCTGTCCTTTGCACCAGGAATGGTCTTTGCCACTGGATTCACATCACTAAGCCAGTAGAAATCTAAGCAGAAAAGAACCAATAGTTTTTGCTAGCAATGAGCTGTTTGGTGAATTTAGGCATCTGCTTGAATCCTACCTCTAGTGAAAAAGCGTATCTCTTTGCACTGATTTCTTATCTTTCCCTCTTCAATTTTTTCAATGAGTATTAAATAATATATTTATACTATATACTAGTTTTCTGCTCTTACTGTTATATTTTTAGGCTCTATATGTTCCGTTACCATAAGCACACCATTTTATGCATACCATCTTATGCTGTATTATGTTTCATTTCTATTCATTAGGCTATCCAAATATTTAACTGATGTGCACATTGACATTTGAATTATATGAATGACACTGAACTCGTGTGCAAGTTGAGTTTATCCTAAGTTTTTCAATAGATTTTGTATCTGATCTTTAGAAGTACTGCTCAGTCTTTGAGCTACCAAACAATACCGAAGTTGCAGCATTAAATGGATCTGTGCGATACATAGGGAAAGCAAGCACATCATTTAAAAACAGTTTTCATACAGTTTTGCTCTCATTCCTATACGTGGATGACTGGGCCCTTGAGTAAATAGCTGTACGTAGTTTGCATGAAAGCTCAAGTGCCAAGGAAAGCCAGGACAGTGTTTGTGGAGGTGTGCCAGCCAGAACAGCTGGCTCACAGCAGCTTAATTTTCAGCAGAAACTTCAGTAAATAGAAGCAGCATAGAAATGATAAATTCATGGGAAAGATATTCCTGTGATTAATTTAACAGACACCTGAGGTCACTATTTCCTAACGTAAACCTGATCCAGGAAAGGAGGTGGCAAAGCTACCACAGGAGCTCCTGGGACCTCTTGTCTAGTTAGAGCTGCTCTGACCTTCCAACAAACAGGTTTTGTTCTCATCTGGGCTACTGTTTTCATTAGCTGTGTTAATTTAAAAGTAAAACTCTCAAGAATTTAAGAACAAATGCTAACATAGTATTTTATGCTTTTTTTTTGAATATTCACTGTAATACAAATTTGAGATTCAGAGCAGCGTGCACAGCTTCTAGGACGTTTAGTACCACTGAGTTACAAATTAATAAAAACACCTTAATTTAACTGTAGAAGTGTTCTAACAACATTAAGATGGATATATGGGAAAGATTGTGCAATAACAATGATCTTTAGCAGCGTAAAATTTAATTTTTAAGAGGATTGTAATGACACCTAGTCTGTACTTTTAGTTATCAAGGTCCTGAACATGCATACGTTCCTCTCAGTTTTACTCTTCTTCCTATTGCATCAAGTAATAATTTGGAGGCATGAAGCAGTTTCCATTCAGAGAGCTGACAAATAACAGAAGCGTAGGCAGTACTCACAGTGGGGAAATAAAGGTATGGCTGTGACCAAGGGAGCTGCTTTGGGATGCAAGGTGGAGACAGCAGCTCATTGTGCCAGCGGTTCTGGAAGCTGTAGGAGGTATTCTCGTACAGGAGCAGATTGTGCCTTGCCTGCGTGTGGGGCGGTAACTTCCAGCCTCCAAATTCAGTATGAGCTGGGATCTAGCTCCCAGCAGGGACCAGGTATCTTACCCTCCGTATGCAGCTGGAGCTGCTTGCCTCTGTGGGCACTGCTACTCCTGGGCCATGAGCCCCAGGAGGAATGGCCTCACATCACCTCCATGCGTGATTGCTTTTCTCTGCTGTTTCTCCTGGAGCTTTACATTTGCAGCCAGAGAGTCATCTAACCCCCCCCCCCCCCCAGTTAAGGTTTTAGTCAGGCATTGCCAGGTGGCCTGTTCCTTCAGGAAGGAAAGGCTCTTGTTGCCTTTTATTGATTGCAGCTGTGAAGTTGCAAACTAATAATTTCAACAACGCAGTGCATGCAGAGCTGTGCTTTGGCAGAGGTACTGCTGTTTCAACTTGTCTTCTGTGGTCTCAAGGAGCGATACGAATGGGAGGAATAACATTAGCTAATTCTTTTGGGACATGACACTTCCAGGGACTAGTTTCGGTAAGACAATCTGCACTAAATTTACTGGGATAATGCTCCAGTTATTTTCCAGTTCTTGCCTATTTCTTCAATTCCTTGTGAGGAATCCAATTAGCAATCCAATTTACAGTACAAGACACAAACATTATTACTGCTGAACTTAAGAGGCAGGAACAAATTGAGCTGAAAAGAAACTTCTTTAAAATAGCTTTGCAACAGAGATCAGCATATTGTGACACTCCACTTTCAGCTGATCAGTAGATAAAACCTGTGTGTTGCATCATCAAGCTTTAATGAGCTTCGTGGCAGCACAGATACGTGGTTTTCTTTTAACTAGGTAATGTGTGGCATGAAACTTGCACGTAAGACATACTTAATGCGGTGCAGGGCATACTTCTATCTTACCGTTTGAAAGAGCAGCAGCTTCCATGCAGGCTGTGCAAGGGGTACCACAGAGTAATGGGTAAATGCTGCCGTTTGTCAGCAGAGGGGGATAATTCTCAGCCTTGCTGTGTGTTGAAGCAGCTGGATGCTCAGTGTGTCAGAGGCTCAGGCGCTGGGTTTGTGCAAACCCTGTCCTGCTGCTGCAGTCAGAGGCACAGTGGATGCATGCAGCAATTTTGCACTGAAAGGCATCCTCTGCTTGCTAAATTCCTGGAGCCTTTTAGAATCAGGGCTACCCCTGTCATGGGGTTAGCAACAGATGAATTTTTCTTAGTAGCCTGTAAAAACCAAAATAACACAAACCATACAGTTACTTGAATTGACCTACTTGAACAAGGAGACATCCTAGTTTCGTGAAATAGGATCATCTTCTGGTTATTACAAGGGAAAATCCTTCTTGTGCTAACTTCTGTTCTTCAATAGCTCCTGTCACCCATTTTGTGTTTATCAAACATCACAGCTTATTGTTTCTTAGTAACCACAGACCCCAAAGCTTTTAGTTTATCATCAGGACAACTTCAGCAACTCAGACTTTACACTGTCTTATCAACATGCTATATTGTCTGAGAAACTCTCTTTGGTAGTTAATTCTCCATTGCTTTTTAATACTTAGCTATTCTCCTGAGATTGCAAAGTGTTCCTCTTTTAAAGAGGGGTGGCAGTTTTAGTGTGGCACTGGTACCTTCCTGTCTATCCATGAGAACCTGTGCAGAAAGTACAGCCAATTCCCACAGATACGTTCAACGTAGCAATTGCTTTTTTTACAATTTTTCTTTTTTAGCGTAAAAGATCGTGGTGGGTCTTGTTACTCAGTTTAGCCTTCTTTACCTGGAACAGCCATGGCAAAGATTTAATTTTAAGCAAAAGCATGGGCAGGAGCCAGGAAGTGTTGCTTTACTACTGGTATGTTTGTTACCTCTACCAGGATGCACTAGACCTGAACCTCAGACTAAGAAATAATTGTTTTAAAAAGGTAAATATTTGCTCATCAGAACACGATAGGAATCTTGGAGACTATTGTACAGTAGCTGTTTGCTTTCCACTTGCCTTTTGTAATCTTCCGTGTCTCAGCTGAAAACATCTCATCCCATGAGTCGGCTAAAGGAAACCCGGTGAGAGGGTGGGTTGCACTGGGAGGTGTGGAGCCGCCAGGAGGTGGTCCACGCCAGTGTGAAGTCTGGACATTGGCATCAGTACAAGGAGTATATTTTTGTAGAATTTACACTTTCAGATATTGGCACTTTGAGTTCTCTTATGAGAGAACATGAGAACAGCAGTATGCATGTAAAAATATTTTGCACATTGTGTCTGTTAAAAACCTGTACATAAAAATTCTGGATGCTGTTGACATTTCCTAGACTTGCCTCACTCTAACTGGCTGGAGACAAAACCAAGCAGAGAAAAAGCTAAAAAACAATTCAATGAACCTGCTCTGGAAACAAACCTGTATCCCTTGTCTTTTGGTGGGGATGTGCACTGCTCCTCCTCCCTCCCCTGCTTTTGAGGGTAGAAAAAGGACAGGAGTATGGTGGAGGCAGAAGTTACATGTTCTGACATGGATCGGAGAGCCAAAGATCAATAGTTTATAAGGGAGAAGGAGGAGTAAGGAAAGGAGACTTTGTTGCTCAAAACGGGAGGTAAACCAAATGGAAACAATGATCCAGCTTTGCGAGGGGGCCATGTGGAGCCAACTGGAAAGGGCAGGAAAGGAAGGGGGTACAAAACTACAGCACTGGACTGGAGCAGCCTGAGGTCTGCTGTAAGGCATGCCTGCTCCGGAGCGCAGCAGAGGAGAGGTGTTCAGTGGCTTTGCTTTTGTCTAGGCTTGATGCTTTCTTCAGTAAGCAATGGTAATGTTCCAGCAGTCAGTATGCCAACCCTTTACCACTGGAATAATCCTCTGAGGCAGGGCTGGACTACAAAATAGTCCAATTCAAAGGGGCCCAGGGCAGAAAGAACCTGAGAACTAATCTGCGTGATTGTAGGTAATTTGTGCCAGAGAGTCAGGACTGATAAATGAAAATTGCATAAACAGTCAGGAAGACATGGAAGGAGGAGGACAGGGACATCCTGCCCACCCAGGGCTCTGCCAGATCGCTCGAGCATTTTAGCATTACGCATCTTACCAATGGTAACCCAGGTCATTGCTGAAGTAGCAGGTTTGATAAATATACTGGCAGTTAGCTCTTTCTTCTTCTTCTTTTTTTAATTTTTTTTCTTGCGACAGTCCTCTATGACAGTATAGGCGTTTTATAATTATTCATCAAGATAAATTCTCAGGAAGAGGTGTTGCAATTTTGGTGGGTTGAATTTTTCCTTCCACCGCTCCCATCTTGCTGGCACATGCACGACATGGGGATCTGACACATCGCTATTAAAAGATGCCTGTGCAGGTGTTGCTCAGCTATAAAATTGCAAAACCAGAACTTATTATATGATAGACTTTTAATGTAAAGGCACTGACTGTAGACTGCTCTTTGTGAGTGGAAACTTCCAAAGCTGATATGAATGCTTGCAGCTCATGATTTATTTAGGAGTATATGCATTTATATAAAAGACGACCTCAGTGATGCTGGTTTTGTTATTGAAGATTTTTTAGGAAAAAGAAGTCACTGCAGGCTGCTGCAATGAGATGCTTATTTCAGTACCAAAGCCTTGTGTTCTTGTAACAGTGTTTGGATGGGCAAGATTTTAGAGGGCACGGTAATTCTGAATAGAAAGCTGATATTGATCTGGGTATGGGGCTCTGAGGTATTTTGGTGCCACCAAAATATATCTGTGATAAGGAATAGCTTTTGGATACCAAAATACTCAAGATTATTGGGTAGCAAATGAGTAACGTCTAACCAGATGTGAAAGGCTTTAATACAGGAAGCACTTAGCATTTCGTGGTGTTTTTCCGCAACAAGTATGAGACAGCACAGAGAGCTGAACGCAAGGCTCAATGTAGGTACGAGCACCTTGATAGGGGTCTAATTTCATCAAGTTGTACCTTTTATTCTTATGTGAGGAGAAATATTGGAAAGGGAAGTAAAAAGTATTCATCTGTGATGTGGAGAGGGCTTCTTGGAATCTGAGTATTATTTACCTTGAGTGAAATATCTGCTATGTCCTGTGCTTCCTCTGGGCAAGGCACCAGGATGTATGGACTTGGATGCGTCTACTCAGTTTGCGCCATCTTTTTTCCAGCTGTTACTTCATAAATCGCTCAATCTCTGTGCATTTGGTGATAATTAGCGTATATAAGCTACCAGGCTTCTACCGTTGTGCAATTTGAGGCTGTGGAGAATGCAAAGAACTGGTACAAGCTCTTCCCTCTGCCAGCCTGATGGGTGAGGCCGTTTGCTGTGCCTTGTCACCCCGTCTTTTAATTACATTGCTGCAATCCAGCGTTGCTGCAATTCCAGCCCTCTCTCATGTCAGGGTGCTTTATTCCAAGCTTGGCCTCAGTTGTTTTGTGCGAAGTACTCCTTGAGGTACATTTTACCTGCATTTTCTTTTCCTGTTCTTCTTCTTTTTTTTAAATCTCTAAGGCTCGTAAAGATTCATGGCATGTAACTCATCCTTGAATATGACCTTGAAATAATGAGATATTTCTGATGTACTCCATGATTATGAAGCAAAGATAAGAGCTGTCAGAAAAAATAACTGAAACAGCACCCTAGCTGACAATATGTCTATTCCTGATGCTGCCATAATTTACCTTCGTTTCCTCCCCTCCTCCCTCTTTGCTCAGTCATTGTAAGCAAAGTGGAATCTGATTTTTTTCATACAGATTTGCCAGTTTTACCCTATTCTCCATTGTGGAGATATTTCCACTCTCCTCTTTGTCCTGGTTCTTGGCTTTTTTCTCTTGCCTGACCATGTCTCGGTAGTAGGATAAGTATTTTGATGCAAATGGTACAAATGCATCTTTTTAATTTCACTTTTAAACCTAGACTAAACCTAGCTTTTGGTAATTGAGGGGTCTATAGTTTATCTTAGGCCACATGGAGTAATTTCTACAGCCTATTTCTAGCTTGGAGCTTATTATCCCAGTGCAGAGGAGGCCTCAGTTATCCTGGTAACGACTCCAGGACAGCCCCGCTTTGGGGCTGACTGTACTGAAACACAAGGTTCAGCAGAGTTTATCAGCCCTTAGCTGTCCTGTGTAGCAACTACTGAAAGCAGCCTCTGAAACAAGGGTGGAGCAGACACCAATGATGACAAGTGGGAACTCTCAGAGTTAATTCTTACCTCACCTCTGAATCATAGCCTTACAGCTAGGGAGTTTCCATTTAAGTTGCCTGGAGATACTTTCATAACCTCGGCTCCTCAAATTCAGGCAAAATATTGCTTACTGTAAGGAATAAATATGTTAAGGGCAAAATTGATCATTGAATTCAAAATTGACTGAAGGTATCTTCATTTAGTTCAGGCTGCGTTTTCCTTCCTGTGTTTAAGGAAAGAGAGTAAAGAGGAGCCCATTTCATGCCGGCTGTCGCTGCTGGAGTCACGGGACGAGCTCTGTGCTGTTGCTGTGCGCTCGGATCCAGCCTTCGGAGAACCTCGGGAATGTCACAGGCATCTGACCTCCTTTGTCAGCTGACAAACACTGATACTACACTGAATTTTCAGTTTCCTGAGATTTAAGGAACATTATGGTAATTTCAACTCCCTTGATTTCCTTGACTGCGACAAGTTTGTAGCAGGACTGCACGTTGAGTGAAGTTTGCTGATGATCTGTAGGACTCTAGCTTTTCTACTGACTCCCCAGTTTTTCAGTTTCTGATCAGGCTTGGCATGGAGGGAAGTGCTGATGTGATCCAAATGAGGCACTTCAGGGCTTGTGCTGGAAAATTCTCCAGACAGATGGAGAACTTCGTGCAAGCTGAGAAACACCACATAATTTAGCTGGTAAAAGAGAGATTTGCTTTTTTCATCATGATTTTGTATCCTCTTTGTCTGACAGACCATCCCAGTATCTTTCTGGAAATTATGAGGAACCCACCTGGTTTTGGAAGTTTAGTAGGAGAGGGTGTGGGAATCTCACTGGGCTAGCAGGACAAAATGGTGCATCCTTTTTCATGCAGTGTGGTGCATCCTTTTTCATGCAGTGTGCCGCGCCTTGGGGCTCTGTTTTCCTCCTCCTCTGAGGATCAATGTCTGCAGCAGAAACTTCTTCAAAGCAGGAGGGGTGTGAAACAACGGTCACTTGCTGCTCACCCAACCCTTAATCCCAGCTGGAGCAACAGCAGTGAAAGTCACTTTCCAAAGAGGGTGAGTCAGGTACCGCCGCAGCTTCATGGGGAATGGCCATTGCTGCCGGTCGTCTGTGGGGCAGGGAGAAACGAGAAGCTGGTGTCTCATGCTCTCTTGTCCCTGAAGAAGGTAACCAATACGCCAGAAAGTAGAAAAGTGGCTATCTTTGTCAGGGTTTATCACTAAATTCTGCTGTTGGCAATACCTAGATGCACACAGGGAGTACAGATAAATGAATTGTTATCTTATCTTGGCTAGGAAGCTATCTGGAGTTACCAAACAGAGAGAAACAGACTCCATGCAAAAAGCAGTTTGTGGTAGGATATCAGTAACTTGCTGATATAGCTGCAGTTTGGTATTTTGGGACTAAATAATTGAAATTACTTGGGTAGGGCCTGACTCGTGCACTGCGAGAGGGCAGCACCGCTTTTGGTGCAACATTGGGTGTTGATAATTTTGTGTGATGGGAAAGTTCTTACAAGTTCAGCAATATTTAATTTGAAAATTAGCCTTTTCTGCTTTAATTTTCAAATGCTCAGCTTGGCACGCTGCCGCTTGTCCATGTCTCCACCCCGGGTGCAGTAATCCATCTGCGAGAATCGTCTCAGTTTCGGCAGACGCATTCTGGTGCTACGCAAGTGTGATTTGCAGTTTGTATGGTTCTGATGACTGTTACTACACCCTGCTGTACTTCTTTTATGATGGCTTAAATAGTTTTTGTTGGGTTTTTGTTTTCCCTAGCTTCCAAGTAATTAGGGAAATTAAACTCTAGAAACGGAGCATTGTCTTGGTAAGAGGTGAAGGGAGATGGACACAACGTATTGTATTCACAGTGCTCCTTGGTACCTGCTGTGTGCATGCTGGGCAGGGCTAATTCTGTATGTACAAGAAGACCAGGACAACATCTGGCCTTTGCCGTAGTGCAGCAGAAACTTCCTACCATGGAGATTAGAATGATTTCCCTTTACACACCATTTTTATTTGTAGGCTAGTTTCAAAGAGGTGGCTCTGTGGAGACACATTTCTCATGCATTATGGTTTTTGCATGCTATTGATGGATGATACCAGTTTGCTGTTTTGGAAGGTTTATCTAAAACAGGGCTTTTATAAAAATGATTATTTAAAATATGTTAATGACTATCTTTCACTTGATAAAAACTTTAGGGCCTTTTTCCCTTTAACCATAGCTGTATGAATCATTGTAAGTGAAAACAATAACTTAAGTTTTTTCATGGAATTTGCATGCAAAGCAAGAATCTTAAATTATGGCCAAATAACAGCAATAATAAAACTTCAGAAAAAAATTTGTACTTGAACATCCTTCAGATTTCAAAACTTCATAAACATGGGGTCTCACTTTTCAGGGATTTCCATGTAGATGAAGTCCGTCACCCAGATGGTGACCTGTCTCTACAAGTGACTGGTGTGCACCCAGATGCCCTAAAGATGTGTAGGATAGGCAGTGTCAGCGCTTCCCCACCAACCACCTTGGACTGTTTTGCTGGTCTTTTCTAGAAAGATCAAGAGAAAGGGTGGAAATAGAGGTTTCTCTTTGTTCTATTGAGTAAGCAGTCAGGCAGGAGCCACTGTAAGACTGGGGGGATATGAAAAGGGCTGGGAATATCACACTTCAAATAAATTAGCGCTACGTTTAGTCACTGCTCGTGTGAGTTTAGCTGGCAGCTGATCATCAGAGACGTCTGTATCCCACTGATGGCCCTCCAAGCTATGAACTGCTGCTCCCCTATTTCAAGCTCTGCATTTTAATTCATGTGATAAAAGGAGTGCTCCAAAATAACTTAGAAATAAGCCTGCTGGAGGGGCAGAGTCACTGATCGCGATGCTGATCCCTGTGTTTCCAGTGCAAGACCACCACTAAGGAAAAGGCCCCTGGGAAGCTTTTTTTAACATTCTTGGGTGAAGGCTGCCTGGAGGGGCTTCAGGAAGAAGCTTCTAGGGGTTCATGGTCTGGACATGTGCATGTGTAGTCGCCCTCAGTAATGGATTTGGGAGGTGATCCATGAAATTGGCCAGGAAATCTTTAGGTTGGGATAAATGCTAGCTTTGATTAAATGAAATTAAGAAAATGAATTTTAAACAAGGGAAGTATGGTGCTGGCTAGCTGAGTCCAAAAATTTTTCAGAGCTTAATTTAATGATGCATTTGAACTTTCAGGGTGAATGCAACTGGAACTGGTTCATCTCCCTTCCTGCTTTTGTTTCATTTATCACTGTTGGATTATTGGTTCTGTTTACTCTTAACATAGTCCTTTCATTTGCGTTTTTTGGTGTAAAAACTTCCAGCTGCTGTGTTCAGCCTGAACTACAATTAGCATAGGGTAATAATGGAGCAATTAACTACAATTAACATGGAGTAATAATGAAGCAGGAGGAATGAGTGCCCTGCCAAGGTGTTTTATAAAGAGCCCAACACTATACTCTTCACAACGGAGTTGTTGCCCATATGCTCTACGTACTGAGCCGTATGCTGGTGTTACTGGCAGCTCTCTGAAATGTGACCCTCCTTCTGTGGCTTGTAGCTGTTACAGCAAATGGTGCTTCCAACGTTAATGTGCAGATGTAATCTGATTAAAACCTCTTTCCATCATGTATGAATGGCTTCATCTACATGGAAAAGGATTTCAAAACTGGAGCGGAGTTTCCTGAGCTGTGGTATGGTCTCAAGCTGTTGAAAGTGGTGTCCCACCTCTTTTTTCTTTCAGCTGAGGAAAAAATTTTCTGTTCACTGCTGTCTGCCAAAAATGCTTTGAAATCTCCTGCTGGAACCCACTAATTTTGAATATTAAGTAGCTAGAGTTATTTCAGCTTTTCTAGTAGAAAGCAGAAGTGAAAAGAATTGGAAAAATATCAAAAGTGGTTTTAGCACAGAGAGGTAATTTTCACCCGTCTCCTTCCTGGTGAATACCTCTTACTCAAAAACTTTAAATTTATTAAAGAAGCTGAAGAACACACACTAAAAAAAAGTGTATTCACTTAAGTGAGGCTGCAGGGACCCTCCCAAAGAGAAACTGCTGCTGTTTTCCTCCATCTTCCGAGCACCTCCCGCAAAGCTAAACAAAGATAACAGGAATAATAAGGAAGAGAAATGCTTTACAAGAATCCCACCATGAGCAGTCAGTGGAAATTCCCTCTTCCTGAACAAAGCTGTTTGCTTCTCTGTTTGCTTTAAGTTAAATGTTTGAATAGCAACATTACATCTGGGTGTGTGTTCCTTGAGATACGAGACCCAGCCTTTGCATACCTACAAAAAATTGTCTTTCCCCGTACTCCTAGATGCAGGTCATTTGTGTGTGATGCCATTGGGAATGAATAACCTTTCTGAGAAATTAAAAAATAAGATGTTATTGGAAACAGCATTGATGAGGAGATGCCATGGCATTTACATCATCACATTATCTTTGAGTATAGGATATTGGGAAGTATTTTTGGTTCAAGCACCAAATTGCTAGGCAAATATTTTCATTTCTTTCTTCTCCAACATTTGGGTTGCTACTTTTATTCTATTTTATAGACTGCTTTAATAACATTTTCACAGGTACTTGACATTTTTCATCTCCTCCAATGCTCTTTTTATTACTGTAAGCGCGATTATAGCTTGGTATCTCGTATTTACAGGTTAACAAATGTGATTAAACTGATATGACAGCTAAGCCTTTGGCTTGAACCTAAACCACCCAACTGTTGTGCCACCAGCACACCCAGGTATTTGTTGCCTTAATTTGAAGCACACCAGTGGCTGTCCGGAAGAGAATTCAGGCACATCCATGGTCTGCTTGTATTGGCAATATGTACAGGTGGCTGTGGGGTGAGCCAGAAGCTGAACACAACTAGCAACTATGATGTGATGAACGGGGCTCCTTACAAGCAGGGGGCCTGCGCATCTCCAAGAGTTGCCCTCAGGATCTTGTGAATGGGTCTGTGGAGCAGGATCTTCAATGAAGTTTCTGGTTTTTTTGTTTGTTTGTTTTTTTTTTTTTTTTTGTTTTGTTTTGTTTGTTTGTTTGGTTGGTTGGTTTTTTTTTCCCCCCTCCCCTGCAACCAGAGACAGACATCTTGGGCTGGAGCACTAATGATGATGAAGATAGCAGTCTGCACATGGATCCATTTAAGTGGCTGTGAAACTTTGCCCCAAAACATTCGCAACAAAATAGTCTGTCTGACATGGTGTCAGCCTGGCTCACACACATCCAGGATATTTATGAACAAATAGAAAATACAGGAAGAGCCAAGTCATGCACTGAAATGTTGATTATGAAGAATAAAATTTTATTTTTTTTTCTGAAAAAAACTGCATACACATGTTCAGATCTGTTTAACCTTCAAAACATGTCTTAGTTTCCAAACAGTGTTCTTTTAAGCATGCAGGGCCCCACTGCAACTTGATAAAGAAGTTAAGAGAGAGTTTTAATTCTATAACTCTGCAAACATCATTTAAAAGCTATTTACATTTTGCATCTCTCACTTCTAATAACAGTAGCATCTGCTCTTAGATACATGCACTGTATAGCTATAACTTACAATTTGGCGTTGACATTTGATTTAGGTGTAGAGTGAAAACCAAACAAACCTTCCATTGTTCAAGAAACTCCCCACAGGCAATTATAATAAATCTCATTTCTTCATTATAAAGGAGATCTCTTTAAGCACCCAGACTTCCCTGCAGTTATTAAAATATTACTTCCACTCTGTTTTCTGGATCATCTTCCTCTGGTGCAGACATGCACTTTGCTTGCCTTGGTGAATGGGAGCAGAAATAAAAGATGTCTTGGTTTTTATCAAAGGCGGCAGGAGTGCACTGAAACACAGCCAGTTCTCTCTCTTTCTGTCATTTTCAGTAAACTGCAAGATTACCCATATTGTGGGTTTTTTTACTATCTTAGACCATCTAAACTCAGATGCTGCAACTTAGATGCAAAAGGCTGGATTCAAGTTCATACTCCTGTTACTTTCTCTGCTAATTTACTTTCCTGTCCATTAAAAAGCAGAAGTCAGTAACCAGACAGATATCAGTCAGTACTCAAATCATGCTGTGTTACGCTCATCTCTTTATAATCTCTAACCTGGGTCAAAGCAGGCATGGTATGTTTTGCCACTGCACATTGTTGGCAGAACTTCTTTGTGTATAATGAGCGTAGTACCCCTCCTCACAGCCATCATAAACAGTTCTTGCTGTTTCATACATGCCAGTGTGATTAAATTAAGGTGCTGAAAGTGTGAGCCGGTTGAATATTAGGTAAACGTGGCATTCCAGGTGATGTGTTTCATTATGACACAGCAAAAGCTGGCCTGTGTTTTATTTAATGGGGACTGTGCAGCCAGTAGTCAGTGCATTATTCTGGTTTTCAGCTAGGATAATCAAACAAGCCGTGTTTTGTAAGAAAAAATGGTATTTTCATAACTGCAAAACTACTTCAGAATAAACACACAAAATTGAAGAAGACATTGCGTGTCATGAGTCACAAGAGCTTCTAATCACTACCCGGGAAAGTTCAGTTCACGATGGAAACTGTGCTTTCGGGCTGGCCTCCGAATATCTGGGAGAAGAACTCAAAAGCCAGGCGGACGTGGATGGGGACAAAGACGTAAGCTGTGTACACCACCATAGCGAAAACAGTCACAGTGATGGTGTGGAACATGGACTGCTCCCAGGGCTCCAGCACGTAGCTGCAGGTGATCAGTAGGTACTGGTAGTACAGCCAATAGATATAGTCCTTCACGCGCTTAATATCCATCTTCAGCTTTCAGTGATTTGGAGAAGATGACCTGTAATGATAGAGAAGCCTGGATTACAGCTGCAGTGGAAAGAAAGACCTGGAACTAAAAAATGATGCGGTGACCATCATTTCAAGTTTGATACCACATATAATTGTATTTTATAAAATAAAGTTCAATCAGAAATTAACACATCAGTGCCATCACCAGCCTCTGCTGCCCTGGAGCAGCGGAAAACAATCTTTAACAACTGCTGCCTGCAGTTATTGAGGCTGTATCAGTTGGGCATTCTCAATTCCTACATTCTGATTATGAGTCTGTTTTGCTGTTCATTCTGCATTAGGAATTAAAACCACATTAGCTTACAAAGGCACAGGGTTCACGTGGAAATCAGGGAGATATGCGTTTAAAAGAGAAGGCTTTGGGCCAGCTTCCATGAATGCGGATGGCAGACTCGTATGCTCTGGAGTAAAGATGAGGATAAAAAAACTGCTCTGTAAAAACTCCTTTGCTTACTTCTGATAATAATTTTTCTTATTCTGCAATTGTTGGGAATAAAGAAAAGACAAGCTATGAAAGGGAGGGAAAAAAGTAATCTCAAATAGCATAAGAAGTTTTTTCAGCTTGTTCCAAAGAAATAAGATACGTTACAGATTAAAAGGATATTTAATAGAAGTTAGAAGTCTGGGAAAGATTTTCCTCGCAGGTAATACCTTTACGCATTCATTGTTCCCGTCTCCACACAGAAAGGAGAATGGCTGAGCAAGTATTAACTAGGAAATGGGTTTTGCTTTCTACGTTTTTTTGTTAAAATTGCTTTTCAGTATTTTAAATAATCTTTAAATTCAGGCTAAAAACATCTACTTAGAGAAAATACAGAGATAGAATGATAAGCAACTGTACAAGGCTTCACAGAGGGACTCCTTTATTTTGGGGGTTGAGTTTAACGACCAGGTCAGCTCACAGTAAGAGGGAATACAGCAGATTTTAGTCCTGCAGGAAAACCTTCAATGTATCATTTTGTTCTATACTTCTGTTGTCTAAAATGCCAGGAACAGAGATGCTTGGACATGTCACATCCCTCCAGTGTTGTGTTTGGGGCAACAGAAATTTTCTGTCTGTCAAGGCAACAAATACTAAGGTAGCACTGGAAAATTTATACCCTGTGATTAAAATAGTGATGGGGCCACTGGTATAGGCCAAATATATTACAATATTCAGTGGTTTACTGCCTCTGGAGGCTGTACAGTAAATTCTGGTGGTATGTGGGTATTTACTGAAGGGAAGACAAATTACCAATAAAAAGGATTCCTGGTTTGTTTTGTAGCAGCTTTACTTTGGTTACTGATGTGTAAAATTTTTGTCCGGTGGATGCACTGTTAAGTGCACACACCTTGACGGATCGTATTTCTCTATCTTTCTTCCTTTAGGTCACCGGTACTGCCAGTTGTTAAGGTTCAGCATTCCCGTATTAAGTTGAAAATGGAGCATCCTGCCAGACCAGCTTACACCTTGCCATCTGGAAATGCTCTACGGTAGATTTTTATCCCTTCTTCTTTGGGAAGGCAACAACTGTAGGCTTACCTCAAGCGTGACAGACTGTTTGGTTGAACTGGCACTCCAAATGCCTGTCCAATGCTGTTGATAAGGGAGCTGACTGTCTTTGCTTGCCCTCCTTCATCCATGTGCTGGCTTCTCTCCCAGTGTTTCTCCTCCCATCCCTCGGCTTCCTGTCCAGACCTCCTTGCATCTGTTCCCCAGCTGCCCCTCAACTCTCAACACCCCCATGAATGCAACCTCTTTGCTGGCAACAAGTGCAGTGAAACTGTTGACACTGTACATTAAAAAAGGGAGGGAGGCTTCTTTGCATTAACAGATTTTTATGCAGAAAAAATTCTGTACTTGCCCCGTCACCCACCCAGCCTTTACTTTCCACCAGTCCCTCTTCTTCTGCGTCCTCCAACCATCAGTACCTTCCGCAATATTTCTATTTTTCCCTCCTCCTCCCAAAGCAGTCTTTTTCCTTCAGTTCCATCTTCCCTATATCTCCTAGACTACATTTCCTAGACTGAGGCCGCCTACAATGCTTTTGGGGGCAGATCACTTCCATTTTAAATCTAGCAGTGATTGTCTTTGCTGTTAACAGCTTTACTTGCACGGGTACAGGCTGGAGAGAAGGCCACCACTGGTTTCTGTCCTGGTATGAATGGAAGATGATTCCTTTCAGATAAATTATTTTAAAGCAGAACTCAAGAGAGGCCTTAAAGCCTTGTAAATATTGCAAAGCCTGTAATAAAAATGGCACAGCTGGTAAACTGTGACCCACTGGGAGCCAAAAGTGTCTCTATTTATACCTTCTGCAAGCAGAGCAGCATTTTTCAATGAAGAGGTTAAGCCCTTTCCTATACATTTGAAAGGAAAATGATAAGGGCCCTCTCATAGTATCTAGGATTATGGTATTTATACTGGGGTTATACCCGTGCTAGTTAAACTCATACCTTTCTTGGGTAAATATCTGTTAAGCCTGGCTGCTGCACGGAGAAACTGCAAGGCTGGAGTGCTTGCTGTGGGCGTTTAAATCTATGAGGTTATCAGAGGGGTGCTGCAGTGGTTTTGAGGGGAGAGATCCCAGGCTAATGGAGCTTTCTGCCCACAGCAGCACATACACTCGTATATCTCAATAAGAGCTGGTATAAGGAAAAGACAGAGACAGGAAAAAAAATCCCTAGACTGATTTTAGTGATATTAGACCAGTCTACCAGGCTGCAGACTCACCACTGTCACTTACTAGACATTGCTGTCTTAGAGGGATACATAAATAAAGTATGAAGTAATTAAAATACGAAGCAGACCTTGTGATTTATACCAAAGACCCTGTTGCACTTTCTTCAGCCTGGGGACTGTGTTTCCATTTGGCTCGGTCACCAAGTCCTAGCAGCCAGCCTGTGCTGCTTCAGTTCTTCCAGTTCACAGCAGAGGGGAATAACCCCATCCCCAGGCACTCAGACACACCTGCAGTGGGACTCCCTGGACTACCAGCAAGAACGCAAGCTGTCTTAATGCAGAAGCTGCGCGGTCTCCAAATGAATGATAGAGGTTGAGATAAGTAAAAGACAAACAGTCAAATTACAGTCTCCGTCCTCACCGCTAACACACTTCCACTGCATTTAATCTACCCAGAGACTTTCTCCGCTAGCAGGACTGTCTTAGAAATGCAGCAAACATGAAGGGCGTTTTGGGATAATGCAATTCTAGATGCATAATTTATAAAAGGAAAACACAGGAGGGAAGGAAAAAAGAGCCATCTTAAACCATCGGCTCAGTCAATGAGATACAAGAATCCACTGTACTACTGTGACATAGACACCTTTTCTGAATGTACCTCATTTACATTAATTCAGGGCTAGTTTTAAGCATAAGCAATTGCCCAAAGTTCCACACCTCCAGAGGTCTCAGGTAGCTCCTTACCACCAGGCCAATTACCTTGTAGCAATAATCAAAGGGAACGGTTGATCACTAAACAAACAGGAACTCTTGAGGCTAAAAATTCTGTATTTTAGACAGAACTTGTCCTAGAGAGGCTTCCACTTATATTTTTAACCATTACTGTGGCATTAATGTAATAAAACCCAATCAGCTGGCACTCTGAGTTGACAGGGCCCCGCATTATTAGCTCATCAGTTCCCAATATTACAGTAGGAGATAATTTGCTATTACGCAGTTTTAACTTGGAGCTCATTTGTCTACAAATTTGAACGTAAGTATTTGACTGTGTTGTGGAAATGCCTTCCTGTTTGGAGGCCATGAGACTGTTACAACCAGGTATGAATAAAATGAATAGAATTCAGTTTCTAAAGCCATTAAGCAATATTCAAATTATTTTCAGCAATTTCACCTCCAAGCAAAAATAGCAAGAAGAGAAACCTGTAAAGTGGCTTTTATTGTTTTAAGTGGCAACCTGATTTTCTTGCTTGTTAACAGATGTCTCTGATTAGGGCAGCTGAAAAGATAAATCATCATCAAATAAAAAGGAATCCCAGGCTTCATTCAAGAGCATGCCTCATATAAAAACAAAAAAAACAACCCAACCCCAAACAACTTAGTTCCCAGTGTCAGAGCTAGTGTTTGGAGTTGTAATCTGAAGATGTGTTATGTACGTTACTATATAGTTTCTGCTTTGAGCAACAGGGTGGCTGGACAGCACCTGCCAAAATGCACCTGCTGCGAAATTCCTGTGGAAAGAAGCAAACATTCTTGTAGGGGAACCGGGATAGACTGGTTTCCAAAGAATGCTTGAAGAACACCTTACACCCTCAGCAGAAGAGTTTGGTTGACTTACACATACAGAGAAAAAGGGTTTCCAACATACATTCGGACCTAGATAAATTTTATCTAGAGTGGGGAAAAACAAACCCTGGCTGCAGATAGCCCCATAGTCATTAAACAGGGGGTCTCTCAGGCTTTGAATGTAAAGTAGGGCCATGTGTTACAAACAAGGTAGGAAGGAAAAACAAGCAAGCAATCAAACCATCCCCAAAACGCAAATATTTAATTGCCTAAAAACTGTCCATTTGCTAAATAATGGCTGTCCTAGCACAGAAGCAAGAGTTGGGCGGTTTTGCAGAATCCTAAGGGATAGCAGTCATGCTGAAGCTTAAGTAAAATCCTGCCACAGGCCCCTGACCCCTATTTGGTCTCATATGCGGGACACTTACAACATGTAGGCTCCAAATGGCAGGTGTGACAAGGCAAAGTGCAATAATTATTTTAAAGTTGTCTGATGTGTAAATAATTTCAGCTATTAGAGGAATGGGTAGTCATCCCCCTTGGGTATTGCAATATAAGTCCTTTCCGCAAGTTATTTATCTGTAATTGTTCTTACTTCTTTGTAGTTTTATTGTGTTAGATGGGTTTGTTCCGCTGTTACTCAGAACATCCTGACTTATCCAAGGCACCAGTCTTGTCCCCATTAATGTAACATAACTCTGGGATGAACCCATTGATTTTATGTAGACTGACATTTCTGAAAATGCAAACTAGAACAAAGGGAGTCACATTCCCAGTCCATCACGCATTTGCTTTAATATGTTTTATTCAGTGAGCACCAAGCACAGTGCATAAGGAATGAAATACAGGTCCTGTGGACCAGTAGTTGGGAAGAAATCAGGAAGAAATTTAGATGAGGCAGCAGTTAAAATTGTGCAGGGAATCTGCACGCCAGCATTTCCTGGGGACACCGTCTCAGTTTGTTCCTCTATCGCCTTTGTGCTGCTCAGATTCCCCAAACGCAGCGCGGCCCGTGGCCATATAGCATCAGCTCAGCCTAGAAAGCTGCCTATTACCTGCTGACAAGCAGAACCCTCAGGTTACTGTAGTACTTACACATGGATGTTTAAACGTAGCCTAAAGCTTGTTTTCACAGGGAGATAATGCCAGACAAAGAATGTGAATGAGAACAGCAGCAATAATCCCAGCATAGCTCCCACTATGGACAATTATGCACCATTAAAAATATCTTTACATATAGATTTTAATCAAGAACCCCCCCCGCTCTAATTCTGGAGTAGAAATGCACAGCAGCAGTGAGGCCATCTCTGGTTTCTCTTCCTCAGCATTCATCTTCCTGAATCAGCATCTCATTGCATGCTTGGCCATACATTACTGCCAGCTACTGTGCTACAGGAATTGTAAACTCTTATATACATGTTCCTGCCAACGTCCACGCAACACCAGAACGAAGTTCAGAGCTGGTAAAATTTTATTGCTGTACATGACTCAGATGTTTTGCATGCAGGTGAAGATGCTTCCACTGCACCTATAGGTTTGTTTGGAAAAAAAAAAAAATCTTCCAGGAGTGGAAAAATACTTCAGGAATGGTAACAGTAAGGCAGAAGAGGCAATGGCATTTTCAGCCACATTTATGCTTTACCATGCTCAGAAGAAGGAATTCCAGCATCTTCTAAAACTGTCCAGACTAACCCTCCTTCCTGATGACCTTAGCACCTATGTGCTACCACTATTTTCTTTCTTTTAAATGGAAAAAGTTCCATAATGCATACAAGACCTAGGAATCTAACAAACACCTTTTGCTGTTGACAAAAAGACTTACTTCTACCTACAGTACCTTCAAAGGCGGCAGCAAAACGCTCACCGAGTAGCACTACAGGAGTGGCAATGCCACACCTACATGAAATCCAACCCAGACTTCCTCATCTCCAGCTCTGAACATAAACCTAGTCCTCATGTGCTCCTTCACCAGCTCTTCAATAATACCTTACTCCCAAGCATCACTTTGGTGCTGCAGTTTAGCTGCATGGACACATCTGTAACTGGAGCAAATAGATTCTTGTCAGACTATCTCTCCACCTGGATTGCAGTACACCCAGATGATTTCCGAAATACTATTTGCTCCTTCAGTCAAGTTCAGTACACAGATGGAGTGTATCACGGCCTACAACATGGGAAGTAATTTTAAATGTGATATATAAGCTGCTGACCCTCAAGAAAGGAGAGGATGACCTGCAGAACCCATAGGGATCTCATTTGGAGAGAAGGTCCCAACCATTCAAGTGACAGCACAGCAGTCAATGTTTAGACTGATTTCATGCCTTAACTACTCCCTGAAAACTACAGGCTGCTCCTAGCAAAACACATTTAAAAAAAATCATCTCCTCCTAGCTTTGAAGCCTGGCTGATTTATTGGCACACTCTCCTTTCTCTGCACTCAGGCACAGAGGAAGAAGATGCAGCTTCCCTATAACAAAAACATTCTTGGAGCAGCTCTGTCCCATTTTCTTCCAAGGCCAAATTAATTTTTCAAAGAATTTTCCGTTCTTCCCTCCTCTGAAGCTTCCTCAGTTATTTTCTTATATAACTAGATTCTTCTTACAGTTTACGTACAAACCCCTTCCTTTACAGCTTTCTCTGGGCTGAGCATGTTCTGAGCTCCGAGTCCTGCCCCTGTGATGGGACTTGCACGCTGGAGCAGAACTGGCCTTTGGCAATAAGCTCTGCCAGAGAAGACTGGTAAATTGGCAAGTTGAAATCTCAGGGCAAGCTTTCCCTGTATTTTCAGTGTAAGCATAGTTTATTAACATGGTTTTGAACAGAGCTGATTCCCAAGCAAGACACCAAACTTGTGACTAGAGACCAGCACCAGGTTTATATTGCAAATACTTAAAAATTGAGAGTTCTTGAAGAACTGTTCCAGGAGGTAGCTTAGAGCAGGTTTGGCTTTGCTCTTGGTGACAAGCCGTAGTTCCTGTAAGACTTTTCAGATTTGGGACATCAGCTAGATCCTTCAAGGGGACTTTAAAGTTCAGAAGGTTGTGTAAACACATCACTCTATAAACAAAATAGCTAAGATGTTTGGGCTCTACAAAAAGATTTACTTTCAAATGTAGTTCCTATTTTATTCAGACTTCTTTGTTTTGCTCTGAGTCATTTCTGAAGCAGATGGAAATAATAACTGGTCTTGGGTTATATGTAATATGAGAAGGTGAATACTGTCATAGTCATGACAGGTATTAGTGGAAAACAGGTACCAAACTCTTGTGCAAGTGCATCTCCTTTGAGATCTAATGAAAGGAAGCAGTGTTGCACCATGCTGGTTATCGGTCTAAAAGGGGAAAAGAAAAATTAAGTAAGATATTTGCAACAGATAAGAAGTAGAAAGGGATATTCACATTTTTCACAGAAACAGATTTAACCCCACATATGCAGTAAGGAACAGCTTCCTTTGCAGACCACTTCATCCCTATGATCAGTTGTAAACACAAAACTATTGATATAGCAGAATACCCCTCAAATGTGGTGAGAGCAAAGCCACCCTCAATTTTTGGAGGGGAGAACACAAGAAATACCCCTGTTCAGCTGGGCAGCGAGGCAAGACAAGGCTCTTCAAAATTGCAACAAGGCGCTGTGCCGATTTCTCCCGAAAAGCGGTAGGGGCTGGGTTATGTTGTATTGGCTTTTTCCCATTAGCCGGCTGGAACACCTGAGTCTTGGTGCCGTTCACTACATCACATGTCCTGGACACTTTTTGGGCACAGGGGTGATGGAGTAAGTATTCCCACAGCCCTGAGCTGCTCTCCAGGCACCCTTTGACCACATCTCCCATTGCTGCTGGATGAACAACATACATACTCTGTGCAGAGCTTCTCTACATTTCTCTGTCAAAACTATACCATCTAGAAGTCACTCCAAGGACTTGCAGAATCACGCTCAAGACATAGTTATTTTTGCCATGCTCACGATGTTCATGAGCAAAAGATAAACACGCACCCCAATTCCTAAAGCATTTTAAAATACACAGTCCAAGAAGTACCATGCGTGCTGATTAAGTGGGGTAGTAGCATTTATTACAGGGATTCTCCTCTATACTACCCCAACTCCACTTATACAGCAGGGAGGTACTTCATGCTGAAGGGTTACTGGAAGCAACCAGCAAGTCTAAGAAAGCCAAAGAGCCACAGTCTCAAACAATGAACATTGCCACCACAATGGTGTGAGCAGCACCTTCACCTTCTCTCCCCACCACTACCCATCAACTTTTTTACTTATGGAATCACAGAATGGTTCGGGTTGGAAGGGACCTTAAAAGACCATCTAGTTCCAACCCCCCTGCCCTGGGCAGGGACACCTCCCACCAGACCAGGTTGCTCCAAGCCCCATCCAGCCTGGCCTTGAACACCTCCAGGGATGGGGCAGCCACAGCTTCTCTGGGCAGCCTGGGCCAGTGCCCCACCACCCTCACAGTCAAGAATTTCTTCCTAAGATCTCATCTAAATCTCCCCTCTTCCAGTCTGAAGCCATTAGGCAGGCCCTCTTCCCAACAACTGCACCAGCAACACCACCTGGAAATTCCTGGCTGCGGGTCCACTGCAACAAGTCCAGAGAGACCTTGCTGAAGGCTGCAGGTCCTTCTGCAACGCCACCAGCCACCTTGAGGAAGACACGCAGAGCAAATCCTGGAACCTTTACCGCTGCCGCCCCTGCTCCAAGGCCTTCGCTC
>VYZM01007684.1:192074-280182 GCA_013398915.1 Dromas ardeola | reverse complement strand
AGGCTCGGGGAGAGCCGTGGGATTTAGCGGGGTGTCACCGCCGGGACGGTGACATCCCGCTGAACATCACCGCGACGTGTGATGTTTCCCTGCGATCCTGCGTCTATAGGCGGCATCGGCTTAATGCACTTGCGTAATGCACTTCGGCTCCTCTCTGCAGGGAGCAGGGGCGCTCCGGTGAACCTCTGCCAACCCTCCCCTGGACATCTGGCACCAAACCGGCTTTTACTTAGTTAATGCTTTATGTTATACCCATAGTTTGCAATGTATAAGCTTGTAATATAGTTTATAACGTAGCTGGGGGAGGCTGGGTGCACAAAGGGGTGCCCCGGGGTGCTGGCAGGTGCCTGGGAGCTCCTCAGGTCGAAGGGGCTGAATGGGAAAGACCTACACGCTGCGATGTGCTGCAGCACGGCTGTGAGAAACCAGGGTTACGGGTGTGTGGAGAGGGAAATGGTGGTAACGTATCAGATGAGGTGTTTCCAGAAAAGAGAGATACGGATGGGCAAGTACTTGCAAGACTTTATCTGAAATCCCATGAAATACTACGTGACACTGCTAACCATGGTTCCCTTAGTTTATTCTGCCCCTGATATAAAAAAACATGATTTAGTGTCCTGCTTGCTACTAAAGAGCTGCTTAAGAAGTTAACTTTGCAGTGTAAGTGAGAACTAAAAGTAACAGAAACGCTTTGTTCACTGTTTTCCCCTCGGGCCACACGATGCCAGGTACAATCTCGTTCACTAAGCAAAGCAATCGCAGAGACCTGGTCTTGACAGGCTGATTCTATTTCTCAGCCTTCAAAACAGTTACTATGTGCCACTAATTAAGTCGTAAACAAGAGGCATTAAGAAAGGGTGGGTGTTGTCTTGTGTTCTTTCATTAAAGGTTATGGGTTTTGCTGCTGGGCTATGGCCAAAATGTAGTGGCTTTTGCGTTGGGGCCAGCAGGGTAGCATTTCTTGAGATGAGTCATCCCTGGATCGCTCCTGGTGACCTCTTCAAAATGAGTTTTGCCAGTGTAGTGTCTGCACCCAAAACCTCGCACTGGGACAGTAGCGAAATCAACGGCTCGTGGAGAATGAGCAAGTTCCTTGCCGGGTACCTGGGCACAAGCCAGCATCCTGTTTGCATGGACACATCAAATGATGCTTATAGGGTGCTCTGAGCACAGTGTGACAGACTCTGTGAAACATCTGTGCTTTTCACTGGAGCTGGGTCTCCAGGCACTGCCACGTGGGCCTCCTGCATGCCGTTTGGATGTGCTGCCAGCCTAGATCCGAATTCCTGCAGAGCTGGGAATGGCTGGTTGTCGTGCTCTGCCCTGAGCTGTTGAAGGACCATGGAAGCAGCTGCTATACAAACCCCGCCTGTAAGAACTGCCTAAGCCAGGTCCACCAGGCCATCAGGACATGCTGCAACTTATATGTGCAGCAGGAGCTACAGAGAAACTCCCGTTACCTTTGAGGGCAAAAATCCTTAACTTCAGCCTCCTGGGTTTGAAAATGGGGGTGTTGCAAATGTGGTCCAGGTGCAGGTGGGAGCAGGGCTGTCACTGGTGCCACGTCCTTGCCCTGTTCGTCAGTGGGCAGCTCCCACAGCCAAAGGTTGGCTGAAGTTGCCCGAGTGCCATTAGGAGGGACCATCCCCAAAGAGCTTGGGAGCCCATGGGTGTAGCGTGGTGTGCCTGTCCTCAGCCATGGCACTGGGCCACCTGGGGACCTGCCCCTCTCCCTGCCTGCCTCTTTGGGGATCACGTCCCCTTCCGTGGCAGAGGGATGAGCTGGGCTGAGGGAGTCACCAGATGAAAAATAAGTTTATTTTGCCAGTGACTCTCTGTACCACAGAGGCGAGAGCAAATGGCCAGAGGTGGTACGGGGATGCGGCTGATGAAGCAGCACTCTGAGGGTTTGACCACAGCCTGTGTGGCTGTAGGGACCGAGCTCTGTTTGGCTCGTGGCTGTGCTCACATGGCAGAAGAAGCCAGACGCACACACTCCCCAAAGGCAGCGGGTACCGCAGTGAACCTGGAGGCTGGAGCCAGCTACAGGTGGTTGTTCTCACATTTATGAGTAGAGCTGATTTTTACAAGTAGGTGGGAGCTGTGAGACAAAGAGCTTGTGTTGATAAATTGTCGACTTTTCCGTGCAACAAGCTGCCTCTTAAAGATGTGCCTTTGCGGGTGAACTGAAGTTTGCATGTTCTCTGCAGCCGTGCAGTGGTTTGTTCAGCTCATCACTTCACCCTGCCAGAGGTGACTGTCACCACAGCTCTGCCTGCAAAGCTGGTCATGGCTGTCTCTGCCTGAAGCTGCTGGGTCAGCGGGGACCTCCCTGCACAGAGGGCTGGCTCGTCCTGAGCACGCAGCAGTGGGACCTGGGGCCACTGGGTCACTGTTCCGGCACTGGCTGGTGTCTTCGGAACCGCAGAAGGCCATGAAGGAATGCAAACTGTTTCAAGGGCCAGATGTAATTGCTGGTATTAAAGTTGTTCTTTTAATATTTGAACACATTTTAATGCTGCTTTGAAAATGCTCTTTCCTCAATTAATATCTTTAAAGGGCGCTTACACAAACAAAGCTTCACTGGTGGCACAGAGGCAATCAGGATGTGACACTTTTGTCCCCAGCACACATAGCGAGAACAGTGCCTCTTTCTTCTGCTGCTGTTTTTATGGATGTTGACTGCAGAACTGATGCTTGCTTGGTCTTTGATGTTAAAAAATACTTATCCAGAGGCTTTGTTTTAAATTTACAAATAGTTGTGCCCCTTTCTAGCTTGAAGCAGAGCTCTCATCGGTCCTGGAGTACTACAGGAGCCCGCATTGGGTCTGTGCGTGCAGCTTAGTTTGGTAAAATACCTGGCGCCCGAGTGTAAGGTGTGTGAAATGGTAAGAGTGTTTTTGCCAGTGACCTGGCAGTGGGTGGGTATCACTTACAGCAATCCTGTAAAAATACTTGCAAAAGCATTCGTGGTTATCAGAGGGCTTGCTCCACACAACAGCTTTAGCTTTAGCTATTGTTAGGGTATTTCTCCAAAAGGAGTTTACAAATAACTTTCCCACAGTCTCATTATCACCCCGATGATCTGTTACTGTCTTGCTTCACTCCGTTTGGAATTAGGTGGACTTGCCAGTTTCTAGAAGATGAAGGTGTATATGAATGCTTCACACTTGTCTTTTGACACACACTATCTAATCCGATGGAGAAGGATTTGCTTTACAATGGATTACAGATTTGCTGATAATCAAGTGTTGTTTTCCTTAGGACAAGACAGGGCTGCAGGGTGTTTCAAGGGCTGGTGTTTCCAGAGGGAGGGACCTAACCAAGGAGGATGGTTAGAAATGCCTCCTGATTGAATTCAGGATTATTAACTCCTGTGTGAGAAGTAGGACAGGATTTAATCTAAAGGAGGCAGTGGTTTGATTTATCGTGTGTTGCTGCTGAAAGAGGAAAGGCTTTTTCCCTTCACCTGCTGTTTCTCCCTCAGCTGCCTGCTCCTGTCGGTCTCCTCCTCTCACTGACCCAGGAGAAGCCTGCTGGCTTGCACCTTGGAAGAAATGAAAAGCAAAGCAATGAGACAGGAACAAAAAGAAAGTGAGAAAATAAAAAGGAAACGAAAAGTTAACTTTTCTACTAGACTAGCTGGAACAGCCAGGGTTTGAAAGGGAGAGAGCTCATGTGGAAAAATAAATACATTTAAAAAAGCATTGAAACCCCTTGCCAGCAGCGTGAGGTGCCAATGCACCAGGTTCGGATGCTCCCTCTCCCGCGTTTGCCCCTCTCTGTTGGAGATGTTGGTGTCGGTGCGATGGCTGCAGAGCTGTGTTGGGACGTGGGTGGGTTTGCTCGGCCAGGCTGTGATGTGCATCCCACCTGCCCTCATCCCTTCCATTTACCAGCACAGCCCCTGCTGCAAGATGGCATAAGGGGCATGGAGGCCCTTCTGTCCTGAGCCAAGGAGACGAAAACCCTCCAAATGCCTTAAAAACAGGCCTATAGAATAAAATATGTGTAACACGGATAAGCTAGGCTCAGCCATCACTTTCCTCGAGGTTGCCACCCCCTCGCTCCAAACCTGCTTGAACCTCAGGCTTCTCTAAGAGTCTTGTGGTTGTCATGGTAAAAGTCATACCAAAGTTGTTACTTGTATAAAGTGTTTAAAAATAAGGCAGTTTGTTTCCTTGTCTCCCCAGAGGTTGGTGCTCTGGAAGATCTGTTCCCTTCTTTCCTTCGCTGCTGGGGATTTGTGTTAATTATTACTGAGGATTTCAGCGCTGGCTTTCACTCCAGAAGATTACCCCCTTGAGACAGGAATAAAATCACTTACCTGCCAAAAAGGCTAACATAACATTTGTAAAGTCAAAACTATAGTCTTTGAATATTCCATGAGTCTTTAGGCTCTGTCACACCCTGCTGCGGAAATACTTGCCAACAGGCAAGTTGTTTTTCCAGCTCGGGTCCGCAGGTGGCTGGATTGCACACCAGCGCCGGCTTTGCTGTCCAGGTGCGTTTCCGTCCCATGTCCTTCTGCTAGCTCCTGCAGCTTGCCTTTGCCCACATGACTTGGATTCAACGCGTGGATGCTGAATTTGAGAATTTGAGCAGGAGATTTGGTGCCTTCTCTAGCAATTGCTTTCTTGCCGGGGAGCACCGTTCTGCGACCTGACCCCGTGGCTGCGCATTCCTGCTGCAGTCCTGCTGCATTGCTGCTGCCTGCGGGCACAGAGGTTTCTGCAGTGCCCCTGCCCCGTGTCTTCTGCTGGTTATTTCACTCACACGTGAAGGCTTCATCCATCCTGGAAGGTAAACCACCAGGCTCTGAGGCTGCTCATTAGAGAATAAGGCAACTCTTTGAGGTCAGAAAGGGATGAATGTTCGAAAAATAAAGACCTTAATTTGTTAGCTGTCTGTGGTTGGTTCATAGTCAGCGTGTGCGTTGGGTATTTGCAAGCTTTGAATGTCAAATATTTACTAAGTCATGTCAAAGTGCCACTGTGCTGCTTTTATTAACTCCACTACGTAGTTTGCACCTGTCTTCTGCAGGTGGTAGATCTTCTGTCTCTCAAACAAGGTCTGAAATTTCACTTTCTGTCAGGTAGTCTTACTTTGGATAAGTATATTTTAGCTTCAGTGGAGGAGGAAAATAACTGCAGGGTCCTCTGAAGGCCTGGTTACTTGAGCAAACCTAAGGATGTTCTTGCAAAACAAACAAAACAACAGGCCCAAACTCTTTTCTTTTTGCAAAAGTAAGATATCAGGACATATTTTTTCAGATCTTGTCTAGCTAGTCAGGCTGTCTTGATTAATGAAAGGGAAACTTCCAGAGTAAGCGTAGGGCTTGGTTTGTCTGAGTTTGCAGAATATTCCTGTAAAACATCCTTAAGCCAGGATGCTGGGCTGGGCTGATGCTCTGGCTAAACCTTTGATTATTATCCTAATTTGGTGTTACTCTTCTCCTGCGGTCCTGTTGAAAGTCACAGACTGATCTCCTGACAAAACTGCCTTTAAAGTCAACCCGTCAAATTAGAGAACAACCTTTTTATCTAATTATAGGGCAGACTGGATAAAGCAATCACCTCTTCAGGGGTGTTGTGTGGCAACTATTTGGAAGTGATTAACTCTCCACTTGCTTTAGCTGGACAGCAGGTCGGGTCTGTAGCTTCTGTTTTGGGAATTAGTGTTAGTGCAAAGGTGCCTGTGAGGCAGGAAAGTCTGGGTAGACACTGGCTGGTGGGGCAGTGGTGGCAGCAGTGGTCAGGTCTGATCCTGCCTCGTGGTGCAGTTCCTTTTGGACTTTGTGCAAGGTTAGATCTGTGGTCTGATGTCAGAAATGATGTTCAGTGAGAAACTACTTATACGTAGCGTAAAGTGAATTTGTGATTATTTATATGCAGCCTATCATTTGTCCTCATAAATATCGATATTAACTGGTGTTCCGGCTAAATTCCAGTTGGGGTAAAACTGCCTGTACCCCAGCTAGAGGAGGAGGTGGGTGGCATTCTGAGATCAGGTACAACAAGTAATTAGAAGGTAAAGGATTAATCAACTTTGAATACAAGGGCTGGGCGGGATCTATTACCCTGCATGAGTCAGATCTTCACGTTGCTCTCTGCTTTTGATGTGTCCCTTTGACAATATTAAATTGCTACAGCCAGTTTAATGGTCTGTATAAGCAAGTGTGTGATCTCTTGTTATAATCATAATCTTGTTATTGGCCTGCGGAAGACCTGAGCATGTCCATACTCACATCCTCTTTCAGATATCAGGTGTGAATATTTGTGCTTATGGATTAAAAATGCTTTTTTCTGTAAGTGTTACTGGAAAATTTGTTTCATTGGCATACCTACTTGCTACAGAGCTTATTCATTTGAATAATCATAAAGACAAAACAGGAGGAGGAGTGAATGTGAATCAAATCAGTATTGTTTTTGGATGAATATTCCCAAGTAGGTCTAGTTATTGCAGAATTATTTCTTTCTTCTTAGCAGAGTGGCTCATCTATGAGATCTTGATTTCTGATAGGCAAAGCTGCTGTAAGCTTCAGCCAAGGATGTTCCTACCTCCAAGACACAACCCATTTCTCTTCCCACATCTGCTGGATGATTGCACTGTTACCTAACTTCATCCAGTGGGTAGACAGTGACCTATGGCTGTGGTAGTGAATGCATGGTTTGCTCCTATAACTGCTTCCTGGATGTTTTAGAGAAAAATGAAGTTGCTCTGGGAGTTTAAAGTTTCCCTCTAGAGAAGGCAGCTGTGTTCTATGGTGGTCTGGAAGGAATCACCCACTGAATGGCACTGCCAGCCAGTTTTGCAGCAGCTCTGGGTTGCACCCAGTTGTTGGAGAAGGCTTTCACCTTCATTTTAAAAACACGCAATTTCATCCACTATCTGTTTCATCTCCTCATGCTCTTTCACAACGCTGCATGAGTACAGCCAGCCTTGTGATTAATCTTACTCATTCTGATACCAGTTTGCCATGGGAAATTTTCTTAAAATGAGCAATTTTTACCAGTAGGTGTGTTTTTTTGTTGTTTTCTTGTTTATTTGTTTGTTTTCCCCTATATACATTGACGGTACAGATTCAGCCTTTATTACTGCTCTCAATGGAAACAAGTTTGAAAAGTGTAGGTCTCACAGATACCTGATTTTTTGTGTTTTATCTATTAATCACATGTGCTCAGTGTTCAGTAATTACCTTTTTATCTAGAGGCTGTTGGTAAATTATTCCAGGGAGATGTTTGTTGTTTCCTGATGTGCTTCTCCTGGATGGAACAGGATGCTCAGGATGCACAGCGGTCTGTGGGGGTGATTAAGGCTTAGGGCCGGGATGTTTGTACTTCTTTGAATGGTGCGGGCTGTAAAACCATCCTTGGCAGGGCTGTCGGGAGCACTTGGAGTGCCCTCTTGTGATGAGCCTCTGGCTGAAGCAGCAGTTCTCCACATTTTTTGGAACCTCTTGTGTTGTCCTTCTCCATCCCATCTTCTGCCCCGTCATCCCTGTTTCTTCACAGCTGCACCTGCCAACGTGGAAACCCTCTTCTTTGTCTCTCAGTTTTGCTTGTAAAAATATGCTACATTTCACCACAAGGTCTGGCATATGGCAAAGCTTGTCACTACATTTGGAGTCCAAACCAGACTCTGTCACCTCCTTGCAAACAGCAGCTACTGCCGTAGAAATTCTTCCCACTGAGGCATGTTTGGTTCTTTCTCCCTTTTCAAGGTCTGCTATGAGATCTTCTGCCCTATCAGAAGATCTAAAAAATACCGTGTGTTTATTTATAATTATAATTTAGTATTATTATGCATTTCCTTGTATTGTTCCTGCTGCTGGATGAGGTGCAGAGGAGGTGGAGAGGTTTGTGCCGTGGCTCCTCTCAGGGGACCTTCAGGGGAAATCAGGATAAATGAGTGTGGGAGAAAGATGGATGGTGGTTTGGTGGGTGGGAGTGTAACCCTGCAGAGCATGAAACACTCACACTTATGAAAGTCCCGTAACAGAGCTGTGGCAGAGCCAGAAGATGCTTTTCCAGCCCAACGTTGGCAACTGCAGCCACCACACAGGAGACCCCGGATGGCTATGCATTTTAGGAGATGCAAACCTGATGTGCATCTCACTGCCTCTGCAGCTCATCTCTGAGCATGCTGAGGTGTGAAATGAGCCCCAAACCACCATGTTCTTCTCACACAGCCTCTCGCCTCTTGTTAAATGCGGTGTTGTGTTTCTGGGAGAGTTAATTTTCACCTTGCATGGGTATTAGGTGTCTGTTCCAAAGAAATCAGTGGGAATCTTTCCTCTGACTTCAGTGTTGATCCAAAGTCCCTTGCATCTAGTTTGTATGTCAGAAAAAATAATTCTCTCTCTCTCCGTGCTTTTTAATTTTGTAAATACTATAAACTCCCAACAAGTTTTGAGTCCAGCAAACACACAGGCAGTTTTGTTCCCAGATTTTTTGCTTCCTATCAGGATTTTAAGGTTGCAGCATGTGACTCTTTTTAAGACACTGCAACTTCGTTCTGTAGCATTGCTTTCTTACAAGTCATATATTTGCCAAAGCAAAGAAGAATGTGGGTTAAAGGAAAATAGGTATTTCCATTTCCTTATTTCCAAGGGGTGTTGCAATACCTCCCAATGTAAAATTACCTGCAAAGGAGTCTGCGTCACTGTGTGTCGACATAGTGCCACAGAGGAGCAGGACAAGATTCGCTGCTGAATAAAATTTGCCGTTGTGGAGATCTGTAAGCCCTTTGTCTCATAAGATGCTTATTAATGTGGGTAGTTTCAGGCTGACTGGATTTCACAGTATTAAAATAGATAATGATTGCAGTGTTTATTATGGAATAATAAGCTTAGGACAAAAGCTTTTGCTAATGCAAAGTGCTTTGCCTTGGACAAGCTGTGTCTGACAGGGAGACATTGCCATCTCTTGGGCAGGTGCAGCTAGAACGTGGACTTTGTTTAAGAGCTACAGTAATTAAAAGCCTGGTAGCATAGCTGAGGACTAGGAAAGGGCTGAGTCTGTCACTGAGAGCCTGTATCCTTGTATTTTAGTTGATGCTGTTCATACATATACATCTTAATACTGGCAAGGGCACAATCAGAAATCAGAAACACAGCTCATTATCTCTGTGTAAAGCTGGTTGTAGTTACCAGGTTGATACCCCTTAAATATTCCAAGCTGTGACTCATTTCCTCTCAAATTATGAGACTGTAAATGTTTAAATATAATTACATTTGGGATTATTGTCATTTACTTCCTAGAGTCTGAGCCTTTTTAACACAGGGCTCAGAAGCGACTTTTTAAAACGAAATCTGCAATTTTCTGCAATCACAGGGTTTTAAGGGATTAAGCTTTAAGAGTACTAAATATCCTAAGTCTCGCAGCAAAACTATGAGGTTTGCAGTATTGGTGCCTGACTTGCTTCCTGATACGATATCTCTCTTTTTAAAAAGAAGGTGCGTAGGCTTAATCTCCTGATTTTAATTAAATTTGTCTTTCAGAAGTGAAGGTGGCAGGTGTATGGAGCTAGAGAGACCCTGTGTGAAATAATTAGGTGAAAACTGATAATATTTGGCTTTATCCACAGTGCTGGCATAAAGGTTCTTAGAAAACAACACCTGCCCTTTGCTGATTAATAGGCGGCTGCTGTGTTAGTGATCCCGACATACACCTTTGGTAAATGTGGCCTGTTCTAATAGTAAAATAACTTCCTGAAACTTGGAAGCCAGCCAAGCCAATTTTCTTTGTCTGTGGAACTTTATGGGAACTTTATGGGAACTTTACATATATGAGAATAATTGCACCTGATCCAAGTACAACGGCAGCTGTATGGCCAAATCTTACCCAATTTGTATAAAAAAAATTTTAAAAATTTTGAATATTAGAGTGTGAATTTTTGAACAATGGTGGCTCACGATTTTTGACCAAGTTTTGAACTTTAGGTATTTGGCCTCTATGGGCTTGTACCGTCTTTGCAAAGAAAAAGTGAGAAACTGCCTATTTCCTGAATGAGCCCCAAATACTAATGCCTGGATTGCATTGTAGGGCTGCCAAGTCTGGCCTTGGAGCGAGGGTGATACAGGGCTGAGCACTGGAAGGAGAAGGTGTTGGCACGATGGGATGTACCCCTAAAAACTTTGGGGAAGGCAGGTGTGTGAGATGAGTGAGACAACAGGCAAATGGGGCGGTACAACCAAGGGTAGAAAAAATTAGAGACAATATAAAACTTTATGGTGCGCTTTTTATTCCTTGAGTTCAACAATAGGCAATAGTTAGATTTCCTAGAAGTACTCCCATTTATACATATACGCACGTGTGTGTGTGTGTATATATATATGTATATGTATATAACCCCCCCCTCCACTACAGTGCTTAGATGCAGAAACTCCTGTGCTCAGGGTGGTCCAAGCAGCTTGTCGACTCCTCCGGTGCATCTTTCTCCGGGTGGGCTTTTGCCAGCTCACTGATCCTCTCTCCTGCTTACTTTGGCTTCATAAATGCACTTTGGTTTCTGAATTGCACCCACCGGAAGCCAGAAAGGACCCTCGCCTCTTTAAATTTTTCAGAAAATCCAGTTAAAGTTGGATGTTCATATAAAATCACTCTGACAGTTCATCTCCTTGCCGTGATATTATCCACAATACAATTTTATAGTCCACAGTGTGAGTATTTTTAAAAGGTAAATTACAGCTCATGACTCTTTGTAGAGGTCACTGTGATTTCTACCAGTTATTCACAGGCAAATATTTAGCCTGAGAGAAGTAAATATTTTGAACGTTAGGTATCTATTTAAACATAATCAATTATAAATTTGGATACATAAAACTGCTAGTTTGCAATATGCTATAGGCATGATGTACTTCCTCTGGGATTATTTTGATCTCAGAATAATTAAATGCTGGGATATACGTTATGAAGTGTCAAGTGACCACTTTAAGCTGCAGAATTAGCTCATGAAGGAACAGAAAGGCAGCACATTACCTCATAGGTATTAGGTATTGGGCCTATCTCATGGGTTTCATATATTAAACATGAAAAAGGAGATTTCAACCAGAAAAAATATAATTTCCAGGAAGCTGCAATAAAGTAGCTGGTGCTCTATGTGTCCTGTGTATAGTCACAATGGAGATCTTTCTGTGCTTCTTTAAGGACTGTACAATAGATGCAGTTTTTCTTCTTTATTTTAGCATCTAATCCTGTGAATACAACAATCTCCATCTTTGTGGATGGGAAAGAAGTTTCTGCATTGGTAGATATTCTTCAGGTGAGGTACTTGCACTGCATTATGACTGTGTGTCACTTCTCTACTTCTTTTAGAAGTAATTGTTTTGCTGGGAAAGCCCTTGCTTGAGGTGCATTCAGATGGTTCCCCTTGATACCAGGGGCAGTGGGGGACAGGGACCAGGAACAGGGGACCTGCCATGGGCACCGCTGTCCCCACTGACCCAGGCTCACACACATACCACCAAAGTGGTCCCAGAGGGTGGCACTTAGGGTGGCTCCCGGGCTGCTCTGACATCCTCAGCCGCAGCATGCGGCTGGCTGAGGGGCTGACAGCCCTCGCCCCAAAGGGACAAGCAGCTATCACCAACCAGCCTGGCATTTCAGACCCCTCTCCAGCAAATATCATCTTCCCTGAAAGCTGGTACTGGAGACAAGGAGGGAAACAATCCCACCGCTTGCTATTAGCAAAGGCACGGCTATTGAGGACTATTTTGTTTCTTAAACACACTGAAGGAAAACAGCAGTACACCAGAGAAGCAGGGTTTCTGTGACATCCCCGAGCCCAACACACAAAGGGAGCCCAGGGTGAAAAAGGGGAGCCAGGTAATTTTATCACTTTTTACCTTTGGCCATCTAGAGTTTCCAGGTGAGCACAATGGATGTGTTTCTTAGTCAAGACCAGAGGCATCTGTAGGTCCTGACAAAGGAGATCCGTGCCCTGCAGCAGGGCTTGGAGCGGGGCCGCACTCTGCTCCCCGCTGCAGTGGTGTTTGCAGGGCCAATTTACACTCCTAAATGGGCTTCAAAAATCGGCACCAGTGTAGGACTTTGGCCCAACGAGCTACAACAACTCGTGTGCTGTAATTCTGGTCTCATATAAATAAGTACGTGTTACTGGTATTTTAAATATGCATTTAGGGACTCTTAGAGTGATTGACTCCATAGAACATAATAGGTACCATGAAATTCTTATAGTCCTTAAATAACTCCCTAAATGCTTATTTATGTGAAACGGTAGCTTTTGGATTCTTCTAGCCGTTATACTTTAAAGTGCCATAAATCTCTATTTAGGTATAACTGCACTGCCATCCTGCAGACTTAGGAAATTTAAAACAACATATAGTATAGGGCTTGTGGGATATACTGGCACAGACTGATGCAGGTTTTTTTCTGATCTTATTTTTCCCTTGAAATCTGAATCTTAATAACACTAAATACAATTCTACTGATTTAACAGGGAGAATATTTTATTCTTTTGCATCCAATGAAAATCCCTATGGCAGTATTTTTTTCAAGTCAAGCATTTTAAAATCCTGCATGAGTAGCAGCTCCTTTTTCTACATAAATGACTTGTTTAATATTTACACCACACAGTATTAAAATTCTCACCACAAAGACCCCCAAAATTTTAAGCTGAAACCAGAACAACTGTAGAGACAATTTACAAAGATTTTTTTTTTTATCTTAGGTTTTATTTGGCTCAAGCGTTTATTCCATAATTCTTTCTTTAAAAAAAAAAAAGCAAACTAGCATCCCAAATGCTGTACACACGGGCACACCACACATGAGCTCCAGGATGGCTGCAGTGTCCCCAGAGTGGGCTGTTCTCCATGGCATCTGAAGAGCAGCATCTGCAGATGGAAAAAGATTTTGATCTTTTATATTTTGCTTGCTTTGTTGTGGTGTTTTTACACCACTTACAGCTTAGTTCTCAGTAGTCGTATGTTTACTACTTTAGGTGAAGAAAGTTGACATTATTTAGGTCAACATGTAATTTGATGACCAGTGAAGGTTCTCCTACAGAGCTGTATTCTGTCTATTCTGAGATGTTGTTCTTAGTAAAGGGAATTTAACCATTTTTTCCCTTTTGTGGATAAACCAGGATACATTGGGAAGAGGGGAATACAAGGACCCCCAGGAGGACATGGACAGCAAGGACCAAAGGGAGATGAGTAATGAGGTGCTCAGTGGTCAAGCAGGACTTCCTTCTTGGAGGGGACAAACTGGTCCGGGAAGACCCCCAGGAATTGCAGTCTACAAGGGGCAACTGGGTCCCAGAGGTGACACAGGACCAAGAGGTAACTGGGGGGAAAAGTGGTCCAAGGGGACAGAGGAAAAATGGGTGGGAAGGGCTGGAAGGGACACATGGGGGCACCTGATGTCTGAGGATTTTTGGGGCCCAAAGGAGACCCTGAAGTTCCGGAAAAAGGGGTCAGCCTGGAAAACATGGGCTGGCTGAATTTCCACGTCAAAAAAGACAGAAAGGACAGAAGGAAAATGGGGGAGAAGATGAAATGGTAGCTTTTTCAGTGCGTCTTAAAAATAAAAAAAGCAGCCTCCTGCTTTTTTTTCACCCAGCAAGGGTGAATTCCTGCTCTCCATTTATTGCTGCTTCTAAGGGACATTTAGGAGGCTGCGGCATACTGAATGCGTAAGAGAGGAGAAAAAAGGTTGTATCTTGACTTGATTAATTTATCTATTATATCATCTTGTATGGAAATATTCCCTCCCCTAATTAACAACATAGCAGAAAATTTTCATTTCTGTCTGTTTTCTGTTTAGCTCAATTGTTTTGTGATAATGAATAAAGGAAACCAGAACACATTTCAGTTTTTCAGGAAATAAAATTATTTGGGTGGGGAGAGGAGGGCCGCTTCCAGGAGGTCTGCTAAATTGGTGTGGGAAATCTTGTGGGAAGTGTTCATTGTTTTTTCACGCAGAATCATTAATTCCCTTTTAACACTTTTTACCCAGCTCGAATGTAATTTAATTCCATTTTTACCTACTTCCTATTCTATGTGAATATTCTTTTTTCCAGTTTGCCTTCTTGATACTTGAGCATTAAGATTTTAAATTATCTATTATTACAAACCTGGCTTATTTTCTGTGCTGCTTCGGTTTTCACTGTTTCCTCCTCAATTGTATTTCCAAAACAAATTTTTTTTTTACTTTATCAGGCTACCTTGTATCTGCAGGTCTAAATTTTCTGTTTTCATTTGCAAACAATTGGAAATGGAACCCTCCAGGAGGTGCCTTTTGAATCTCCTTTGCTGATCTCATTTAAGAAATACTCCATTAATTTAATGCAAAATATATTTACACAGCTTGCTGTGTCCCTCTGTGTTTCGGAATGGCAGCCAAGGAGAGGATCCCGCAAGGACAGGGTTGCTGTGGCCGCATCCAGGTTCAGGATTCCTCTGTGCCCCAGGAGGAGCCTCAGGCTGCAGAGGAGGGGAGAGGTGAGGGTCTCTGGTGAAATCCTTCCTTTCCTCCCCATCTCTGATAATGATGGGGAGCTGGCACTAGGGTTGCAAGGATTAGTGGTTGCAAGGATGCGTCTTCCTCGGGGAATTGCTTTATGCTGGTTAAGGCTTCCTCCAGGATGCACTGGCTTTCACGCGTTTGCTTTTGCCAGGCTCCAGGAGGAGCTTTTAGTGACCCAGCAGTTAGGAGAAGATCGCAGCCCTTCCTGCCTATGGCCGGTGGATGTACTGGTGGAAATCAGTAGCATGGACACAGCTTTTTTTTTTTTTTACTTAACTTTGCAAATCTCATACAAAAACAGTTATCTGCAAATATACAAGTCTGGGAGTGTGTTTGAAATGTACTTTGAAGGAATTTTAATGGCCCGCACGCATCATTTATATCAGTAAAATGTAGATCCAGATCCCCTGAATAAACAGAGTGATTAATCTAGTGCTAAATCTTAATTTACACTCTCAACCCATGAGTTTTCCAAACTGCTTCAGTAACTCAATAAGCACTGTATAATTAAAAAACCTGCATTTGTCACATAATCTAATAATACTTTTGCAGACTGCTACTATTCAAGCTATTCAGGAAAATACACTAACCCGGGATTAAAGCTTGCTTTAGCTTTAGTATGCAGCAAATATGGCATTAAATTGAAGTCTGTGAAAGAGTAGCTTTGGTGAATATGGAGGCAACACTATAAAATGCAGTAATCTTGGTTAAAAATGGTTAATATTCCCCTGTGGAATAACTTCTGTTGCTGAAGAAAAGTCCTGAGTTAAGATCAAAATAAGGATTTTATTATAATTGGTTTGATTGCCTTTTGTCTTCAATTTATGTGTCTATGGTCTCATCAGAAATATAACTGTTGAAGATGCAAGTATTTTTAACTTCACTTTAAAACATTGATTCCAATTACAGTCTTGAAAAGGGTTACTAATTTTTTAAAAAGGACTGTTTGAATTCAGGATCCAGCGCTGTTTCCACCCATGAGAGTGAGGATCAGTGAGTGCTGGTGCAGGTTCCATTGCAGGAGCTGTGACAAGCCCATGTCCTACACAGGGCTAGAGCATCTCACTGCAAAACTCTTAATTGATTTCTTTGGAATAGCCTGAAAAGCTGGTGAATCAATCTAGCCCGGTATGCTTAGTAATAGACTTTCCTTAATCAACTTGTAATTGCTGAAAGCTCTAGACTATTGTGCAGGAAAAGGTGGTCGCAAATAAATCATGGAGGATTACAATTCTCTCCACTTACATTAAGGGAGAATTGTTTGTTTTCTGTAGCCTGCCTGAAACAAGCAGCCTTTCTTGTCCGGCAGCTGCTTGGAGTTTACTGGTATGTAGTAAATTCAGACTGATTGAATGAGATGGTTTCCTTGCTCATATTTCACCAAGACAAGGCAATGAAAGGCAGCCTCACATTCCTGCGTTTCGTACTGCACTCTGAACGGGGTTGGGAAATCTAAGAATAAACGCTGGCCCATTTTAAGGTCACTGGGGAAGGAAACGAGTGCTGTGATTGCTGGGAAAGACTGAGGAAAATCAATTAGCCTGTGAAATCCAGAGGGGTTATCGGTTCCAATAAGAACAACTTTGCAGCAACCCTCCTGGGGTGGATTTGTCCCTTTTCCCAGCGGGGTTTTGTTCTGCCACCCTGATGTGCAGCACGGCCTCCCGCAGGTACCCTGCTCTGCACCGCAGGTGGAGGGACAACGAGGCAGCGTTAGCTTACTCTGTCCCTGCATTTACCTGGAACAGCCCGGATTTGAGGCTGAATTCCCCTTTCGGTGCATTTCCATGCAGACACATGCACACATGCACTCGTGATCCCATACAGCTATTTCTGTACTTTCTCTCTTACCCTTTCTAAACTCCCACCGCAAGGAGGGGAGTGCGATGCCAAACTCTGCACATTAAATGCCCACAGAGAAACCTGGACCCTGCGGAAGCAAATGGACTAATACATGCTGAGTCTGATGGTACCAAAATATCATGCTGTGAGTTGAAAAAGGACCATCCCTAAAGCCCCCAAAACTGATACTGCGGGAAAAGCCATAAAAGTCCCATGTGAAGAGCAGTGTCCCAGTCAGGGAAAGCATTTGAATTTCCTCAAATTTCAATGTCACCTTGCTCCTTTCAGGGGACTTTGCCAATCCCCCCTTCTCCCTGCACCGTGCAGGCTCTCATTGGCCACAGGAGCAGCTGATACACAAATAAAACTGATTCTCTCTGAAAATAAGATTGTCTTTTTCGAAGTGCCATTGAGGGGGGGTCGTCCTGGGAGCAGGACCGTTTATAAGGTAGGAGATAGCATGCACTGGTCATTTAGTCTTCAGGCGGGATATTTGCAATTAAGTTGTAGAATTTAAGACATAGAGACAGTATAATTTATCTCAAGAAATGTTACTGTCTGTAATGAATGTACAGCTGCAGGAGGACTAGCGTTTTTCGTCCCCTGTATAAGAACTTGAAACAATTAAATGACAGAAAGTGCAATCATCTCCCTGATATTTAAACATGGGAGACTGGGGTGGGTTCACCTGTTGTGAACTGGAATATCTAAATTCTATAATTTTAGGGACTAAACCAAAGAACAACTGTTTTATTACAGTTTATTATTATGGATATTTAGATCCAATTAAATAGATGTACTGAACAAGATGTCACTGCGGCCAAGTTTAATTCTTCATATTTTGTGTCCACTGTGAATCATAATCTTTCCTAGTGGGGGGATTCAAATGAATGATTTTAGAATCAGTGGCGGTGAGCTAATGTAATAAAAAGTCCAAAATTTCAGTTTATTAAAATGCATTTGTATATTTAGGGATACTTATTTTAGGAACAGTCTTGCCCATTATGATGAAAATCTGTTTAATGATACCTTGCTCTGAGCAATTTATTTTCTAAACAGACTGGCAAGGTATAATTTTTTTATTAATTATGTTTTTCCAGTAGTTGACGGCAATCCATCAATCTAGCTATGGAACTGGAAAGTGTCTGGATATAGAGCTTGTTGCAGAAATTGTTTGTGACAGTAAAACATGGAAACAGTTTTGATTTGAAAACTGATTTACCAGTTCCCCATAAAGTTACTAGGTCTCTAAAGCTGCAGTTTCTTTCTTCTGCTGGCTTTCAGTGTGTGGAAGTCATGAGTTTGTTTAGTTATTTCCAGCAGTGGCAAAACACTCCTGCATGAGTATATTCTTCAAAAGGAGAATTTGATGCTTCTTTTTCTTTTCTGAGACGGCAGATGACCACCCTCCTTCGCGACTGCAGCTGCTTCCCTGCTGCTGGCTGTAAGGTCTGGCTCCTCTCTGCTTGCCTGCGCTGAGACCTGCCCTCACCCACCAACCGCCCCGGAGTTAAACTCTTCATGGTAAGGTTGGCAGGGGCTGGTCGGGAGCAAATACGAGCTTATGACAAAAATCAATGCCCTGTATCCTGTCCTGATGTGACACCCGCATGGAGAAGGGATAATTTATCCCTTACTAGAGCTGATGGGATGAAGAATGGGTTGAACGGCAGCAACGGGCAACAGTGATCACTGGGCATTTTGTGTGGATAATCAATTTTGCACTAAATTATTTGGTTTTGTGTGAAAGTGGAAAAAATCACGACCCTGTCCTCTAAAACTGAATTCTTAAAGATGGAAAGATTATAATCCAGCCCCCAAATACGTGACTTTGGGTTGGACTTCCTTTTGCCCTCTGGATGGCAAGGATAGTCAGCGTTTATCTTGGTGACTTTTTCATGTAATGAAGTGCCTTAGCTTCTAAGGAAGGTTAGATTACAGGTTCAGCAAGAAAGGGAGTTTGTTCCATTTGTATTTACAGGTTGGTACACTGGTTTAAAAAGGAAACAAAGATGCTTTATATGACAAGTCATCTGAGAGGCGTCATTTGTCCTATAGGAAAAAATGTGTGCTTCTTTCTTTGTTCTTTCTTCCTGGTTCAGCTAAATCAACACTTTAAAAATAAAAAGAATGGACCTGGAAGTTTACACTAAAAGAATATGCAAGTCCAGAAAATCAGTCAGTAACAACAAAAAATTTGACATAATTTATGAATACTATTGTTTCATTTTGTTTCCATTTATTCTTTTAGAGCAAAGCTTTTTATAATGTGCAGTTGTGTTGGATTCTGAAATAATTATTGAATTATTCCTAATCCTATACTCAGAAGGGAGACATCATGTGTCTCAGTGATCGCGTAACTCTCAGTCAGTCCCTTGAACTTCTGTGGGAACCTATGGGAGCACTTCCAACCACAGCTAACAGGAGCTGCTGCATGGCAAGTGCTCTGTAGGGTGATGGTCAATAGGAGTGAGCAGGCAGGAGGTTTTGCTAATTTTGCTTTATTTTTCACATAAAAAGTGAGGCTTTGTAATGTAGTCCTCCAGGCAGATGCCCAAATGTGCCTGACACTACTCTTGCAGGTCTTCTGGCTTGTGCCCGGGCTGAAGGGTCTGTGTGTGTGGGTTAGCTGTGATGAGCATGGCCAGATGTTTCTCATGCTAAACCAGGTGATTATCTGGATTAGAAGATAAAAGTATAGTAAAAGGGATGCAGAGAAAAGTGCAAGGAAAGAGATGGTGGATGCAGAGTAAATGGGCTTGGTGGGGAACATGTGCAACTATTTATAATTGCGTTCATCTTTTCCTACAGCTGCCAACATGTGGAGCTCACCAGGGTCTGTCTTGGTGTCTGTGATGCTGGTTGTAACGGCTGTGCACGCGGGAGTGAAGGTGACCCCAGCTGTGAAGTACACGAAGACAAAGCCCTTACAGCTGGTGGGCGATGGTGCCTCTCACACCCCCCTCGCCGCCCTCGCGGGAAAAAGCCCGTTCCCAGCAGCCCCAGGCAGGGCTGAGTTAGCCACACTGAGACCTGCGCCCCAAGGGGCCACCACACTTTTCCCCTTTGAGAACTACACACTTGACACAGCTGATTTCTTCTACAACTGCTGTGACTGCTGTCCACCCTCTGTGGGGCCCCGGGGACAGCCAGGGGAGCAGGGACCCCCAGGTACAGTGATGCCTGTCTCGCCACTCTCGGCTAAAGTGCATAAACCATATTAAGGAGTCTCCTGCTTTTTCTTCAAGAAACGAGTTGTCAGGACTTGTGCAGCAAATGCTCAATGTGATTATACCTCGTGTAAAGCCAGAGCAAAAAAGTACATGCTAGCTACATCAAATACGTTATGAAACACCAGTATGAGTGGGAAAGCCCCCAAAAGGAGTTTCCCCCCATGGCACTCACTTTGGGGACCGCGCTGGCATCACTTTGGGGACCGCAACCTTGCAGAGTTGGCCCCATACCACACCGCAGCTGGTGGGTGCCCCAGATGGCCACGCTCTTCGATTCTCTGTCCCTGGGCCTGATCCCCTGGGAGTCACAGATTTGCTTTCACATTTACTTCAACTATGACCCTCAAAATTACCTGCAAGCAGTTTTGTGTCTTTGCTGAAGGCTTACGATAAAAGCCTCTTTTTCTTGGATTTTTTTTCTTGGATTTTTTTTTTTTTTCCCCTTGGAAAAGAGGACGTTAAATACAAAAATGGTTTTGGGTTCAAATTTTAAAATAATTATTTGCTCTCGCAAGAGGCAGCTCTGTACAGAGCACCTAAATATTTTATAAGACATACTTTGTCTCTTTTTTCTACTGCTAAAATACATATCTATAAAGCACCTAATTCTAATACCGCTATAATGAATAGTGCATTAGTCTGCAAATGTTCCCTTTATTAGCAGTAATATTGGAGATAGAAACTATTCATCTGAGGAAAGGTGGTAAAATCATGAAATAATTTTCTTTTAATACAATGTACTCAAGGGATTTTCATTTCCTGTAGCTCAGGAGGGATCGGCTAATGGAAATTATAGTGGCTTCAGAGGGAGTTTACACTCATACGTCTCTTGAGTGTTGATGGAAAAGTCCTTGTGTCAAACAGGTTGTGTTGTGATGATTGAAACTGCCATAGCCTGCTCCCAGACATGCACTGGGAGTCTCTAGATTCCCAAGTGGATGAAAAAGGAAAAAAAAAGATTGAAGCCAGCGTGCGTGCCTTTCAACCCATCCCTTGTGCAGCATGGAGCTGTCTGCCAGGTTCCACTTTTATATTTGCAGACTTAATTCGTTTTAAGGACAGGGGCAATTACGAAGCTATGGGAGCTCCTTAGGTGCGCTCAAATATTAAAAACAGATTACTTCTGATGTTTTATGAATGTCTGAGCTCTTGTGGCTACGAGGCAGCTGAAAGTTGGTTTTAGTAAGTCTTTAACTACAGCCAAGAGCAAAATGCAAAACTGTAAGATTTGGGGACTGCAGTAGCTGAAAGGCAAAGGTTGGGGAGCTGCGTGCCTGACCAGGGGACCTGTGAGCACGCACCCCACTAATCTCAGCACGATCAGTGCGGCGTTGCCCCTACTACCCCCCGCCTTTCACCCCGATGTAGGGTTTCAGCTGTGGTGTCTGCAAAATGTCGGGGAGCAAGGGCTCAGCCCAAACTCGTCTGTCTCACCTCTTCTTTGCATTGGTTGTATGCTGCCAAATAAAATATCCAGCTCTTCTCAGGGTGATGGAAACAGAGTTTCCCCTACCTGGTATTCCTCCATGCCATGTTGCTTAGCTATTGTTGTGAATTTTCTTTATAAAGTTAAGCCTTTGGGTTAATAAGAATTTTGTTGATGTGATTACATTACAGGTCCCAAGGGGGAGAAGGGAGATGCTGGCCTGCAAGGTCTGCCAGGAACTCCAGGTCCTCAAGGTCCAAAAGGTTCTAAAGGGGAAAGAGGTAAAGTAGACTAACTGCTCATTTCAAAACCAGATGCTGTTGTCCTCACTGAATACCGCGAAGTTATAGGAAACAATATTTTTCAAAGGAAAGGGAGTATGCCCATATGGATTGACACCTTGTAAGATTTAGCTGGCATTAGTGCAGGGACAATAACTCAGATGGCGGTAGGGTATGCACAGGCGGCATAGGAACAGCTGCTCATAAAGATCTCGCTTGAAACTCCTTGTTCTGAACGGGAGTTTAAAAACTGAGTTCAATTTGCTTTGGATTAGGGATGTAAGTAGGAAAAAACCACCACAGAAGCTACGTGCAGGGGTAGAAGCTGCATTTCAGTTTAAGTATCTCAGGCAAAATGATTTCAGCTAAGATGAAGAGCAATTATTATCCATCAGTAGTAACTGAAAGGAAATCCTGCCCTTCATTTCTGGCTTGGAGCAGCTCTGTCGTGCTGCCACACACCACTGGTAGAACCTTGCAGCCGCCTTTTGTCATGGAGAAATACACAGCAAAGCTGATAACGGGGGTACCAGCAGCACAGTGCTGCGCAGTTCAGTCAGTGCGCAGTTCAGTCTTAGGCTTTGATTCCCATTTTGAACAAGGCTTTTGGCAATCCTGGAGTGAGAAAAGCAGAGCTTTCATCTTCTCCATCTTGCCATTAAACAGCAGCAACTGCCTCCCAGTGAGGGGCTGATTAGAGTCAGAAATCCAACGTTCACATGAGATGCAGCTGTCTGCGAGATGGTGCTTGGTGCTGCGAGATTCAGCTGAGGTTTCTGAAGGCATTTCTTGAAAACACACATTGCTCATATCTCTTTTATTAATGAAGTGAAGGACACATGCAAAATGGTACCAGTCATCTTCTGTGTAATGATTGCTGCACTGCAGACATCATCACCAACAGTATATTAATGGTGAAATGTCCTAGGAGGCAAAGGGGAGCAAGGTGAGCGAGGAGTAAGTGGAAACCCCGGTTATCCAGGCAAACCTGGGCTGCAAGGTACGTTAACAAGGGCTGGGAAACCCAGGAATATTGCACTGACCTTTCCCTTTGCTGTTGATGATGCCCCTCCATCTCCAAAGCAATACAATACTGTTTTAAATCTTTTTTCCCCCAGGTGAAGCTGGAGTAAAAGGCAATAAGGGCAACTATGGCTTCCCTGGACTGAAGGGACAAAAGGGGTCCAAAGGGGACACTTGTGAGAATGGGACCAAAGGAGACAAGGGAGACAGGGGGGATGCTGGAGACCCGGGAGTGGATGGAGAACAGGGTGACAAAGGGGAAAAGGGAGACACAGGGGAGAAGGGGTACTGCGGGGAGCCAGGGGGGAGAGGTGCGAAGGGGGAGAGAGGGGAAGGGGGGACAAAGGGAGAAAAAGGGAGCAAAGGGGAGATGGGGGTTGAGGGTATTCAGGGGATGGATGGAAAACGGGGAGAAAAGGGCGAGCAAGGAAGTAAGGGTGAAAAAGGGGACCTGGGACCTGCTGGTGTGATGGGACCTTCTGGGCCCAAGGGGGTTGCCGGCAGCAAGGGGGGCCGAGGGGCCCCGGGAAAGAAAGGTTCCCGTGGGGCAAAGGGCGCCCGAGGGGACACCGCAAAGCTCCTGCGATCGGCGTTCAGCGCCGGCTTGTCCAAGCCCTTCCCTCCACCCAACGTCCCCATTAGATTTGACAAGATCTTGTACAACGACCAGGAAGATTACAACCCTTCCACTGGGAAATTCAACTGCAGCGTGCCTGGGGCGTACGTCTTTGCCTACCACCTGACGGTAAGAGGGCGTCCGGCCCGTGTCAGCCTCGTCGCCCGCAGCAGGAAGGTGGCCAAAGCCCGTGAGACGCTCTATGGCCAGGAGATCGACCAGGCATCCTTCCTGACTGTCCTGAAGCTGAGTGCGGGCGACCAGGTGTGGCTGGAGGTTGCACGGGACTGGAACGGGGTGTACGTCAGCGCTGAGGATGACAGCGTCTTTACGGGGTTTCTTCTGTATCCGGATGTTTTTGAGATCCTGCTATAGATTTAGAAGGCAAAGATGTTACTGAAAAATGTGTCTTTCCTTCTGCCTGTGAGGAGAAATGAGCATCAGTTTAGCATATTGGTTTAGTTGCTAGGTTTTGTGATCTTTTAACTAAAATATGTATATTTGCAAAATACGGATTAGTTTTAACTAGCAGCCCCAAGAAGTGGCACGTCCTTTACGCAGGTGGGTGATGGCTAAGAGAAACCATTGTCCAAACGGCAGCAGGACGGGCACGGGGAGGGGGTTTCACATCACAGACATCAGGTTTGTAATTAGCTTATTCAAATTATGTAATGAAACTCATCATCTGACTGCAATTTTAATCAGGCCAGCTCCTGCAATCCTTGCATGGTCAAAACTCCTGGAAATCAGTACTGATAACCATTGGTTTTGGTAAAGATTGCAGTTTGATTTGTAGAGCTTAATGAGATGTGAACATAAGCAGTAGGTTTCTTGAAATCACATGAAAAGATTTGAAGTTATTTTATCCTTGAATCAGTATTATCTAGTACTTTAGACTTGGTCATGAATTAATTATATAAAGGTTTGTCTAAAAGAGTATTACAACTATTTGATCAGTGTAAAAAAAAAAACCCTAAATATTGTCCTTAGGCAAAAATATGTCTGAAACTTTCAAAAGTAAGTGAGAGATGCATAATCCACTTTACTAAGCTACTCAGAAGCCCCTTGTTTCTGATCCGCCACCAATTCAGCTGATGCTGCAGGGTCGGCCCTGGGCTGCGGGGAGGAGGAGGAGGAGGAGGAAGAGGCAGCCGGGAGCAGGCTTTGGCACTCGCACGAGTCCTAAGGCGTTGTGACAGCCCGGTGGACATGTGAGCATGTTTTTAAAATGCTCGTTTACCAAAATGGAACGGAATCTTGTGAAATAAAATAATCTCTGGATGTCAGATTGGTATATTTCCTTATTAATGCACCTTCTCTCATCGCAGTAACTTTACGCCACCTTTGGCATATTAACTATGGCACACAAAATTGTTCCAATCACTCTTTTTTTAGAAATAAAACTTACGTCTCATAATTAGCCTTCAGTGGTGCTGGGATTTACTTGTCTTCTCTGGCAGTCACAACTCTGGGACATTTTCCCAGTGATTTGATAAATGCTGGGTCTGACTCCAATGCAGACGAGGCGAATTAGGCTACTGTTCCCATTGCTCTCAGTTTCCTTGCTTAAATTCCGTTGTGCGTTCCGCACCATATTTAAATACCATTGTAAATCATGTCCCTGTCCCTACTGTCTTCTTTTTACATGGCACCAAGATGAAGAGTTCCTGAGTTTTTTTTACACAGAGAGAAAATCAACACCAGAGAACTGCTGTTAAATTTTAAGATAAAAACAAGGCAATTTTAAAAGGCTGATCCTATCTGTCCAGTAAATGTAAAGGGTCCTTCAACTTATCAGCTTTACAGCCCTCTTTCAATATCAGCAATTCAAATGTGAGATGTACTGGCTCTGTCAAAAAGTTAATACTAAATTTGGTGCTTAATCTGAGTTAGTTCCTATGTAGTTCAAGTCCAGAGTACTGAGTATATAAAAGATGCAGATTTTAGATTCTCTGGCAACTGTTAACTATTGAGGAAAACCAATAAGTTATAATAATAATTTTGGATTCCTGCTGCCACAACACCCTCAATTCTTTTGTTGTGCCTTCATGCTGCTTCCCATACGGCGCCTGTAACAGATGGTGGTATGTGGACATCTGACTAGCAATTTTCTCTTCTCCCACTGAAGTTTTTTACACTTTTTGTAAAAATAACCTCTACAAACACTCTTGAGAAAGCAATACAAAAATTCAGGGTCTCTGAAGAATCTGCTCAGATCTAATCCTTTCCATAAATTAATTGCCCGGTCCTCTAGAGAAAAGAAGAGCTGGCAACACCATACAGACTGGAAGAGCTCCTGCTTCCTTCCAAAAATATCTGTGTAAAATATATTTTAGGATTAGGAGACTTTGAGCTACCTAAATCCTGCAAAGGTGCTCAGAGAGCAGGTTAATGGGAGCAGCTGGAGACAATTCAGGCTGTGCAAAGGTCCAGACTCACAGAGCCTGGGGAAGGACGTGGGATGCACATGGCACAATCCCACTGATTCTAAACCCCCATAACGGATACGGGAGGGCTGTGACGGCAGTCTGTGCTGGCTCCTGTGCTAAGGATGTATTTTGCCATTAACTTAACACCAGTGGAAAGGATTTCTGCCTGGAACCCTGACTGGGAGGGCAAGAAGCATGCACGCAAGTTACTGATATAACACACAGCTCCTTCATATTCTTAAGTTTCTTAGAGTCTACAGCCTTGCCAGTGATACTTTTAGTTTAATTTAAAGTATTGATGTTTATTTTGAAAGCATTTTTTTAAAAAAATTGAATTAAAACACATTAAACAAGCATTCTGCAAAGTTGAGTGTGTTAAACACAGTGAGGGGTGGTTTGGATAAATATGGATCTTTGCAGAGAGGGAGTTATCTTTATCTAATATCATATTGAATTAGCAATAATGCCTGGAAAATATTGTTTCTCTACACTATTATTTTTTCTGCTTCAGTATCTTGGCCAAACCACGTGTTGTTTGTTAACCAAGTACCTTTAATCGGATCAGTCCACAGCTGGGCTCAGAAATTGCCCCAGATTTGGTTTTCAACACAAACAAATGTACACACCTCCTCCTTTTACAAGCAGAGGCTGGCGGTGCCTCGGTAGGGTTTTCTGTCTTTTAAAGGCCATATGAAGCGTCGCTGCTCAAAGGCTTTCGGAACTTTAAACACAGCAGGTCTGCAAGGGGGCTGACATGAAGGATTGGGGCAGAGCTGCTGCCCAGCGGGGTAGGACGTGCTGCGGGTCGCAGGTCTGGCCACCGCTGCCTTCACCTGCCTTACCCCTTCCGCCCAGGTAGCTTCCCCAAGACTAGAAAACTGGCTAGAAAACTTTAATCCAAGCCGTTTTCCATTTTAAAAGGTCATTTTTTTTCACAATGGGATTTGCGTTCTCACTGCTGTGGGGTACTTTGGTGAAGCGTTCTGCCGCAACAACTTTTAACTAAAGCAAACTGTTCTGTGGGAAGTTTTGAAGCATTAAAAAAGCCCTCGTTTTTGTATGGCTTTCCTCATTTTTCATGCCGTGTCAGAACAACAGTGAATGAATTGATTGAGGATGTGCTTTGTCTCATTACGTAGCACTGATTAAAAAAATGCCAAAATATTTGTTCCATTTCATTTCTGCTTCTACTTAGCACAGATTTATTTGTAAAACTGTCTCCTGTCTGTGCTGCAATGAAGCAGTTTGACACTGGTATAAGAGAAAATAAATGCTCAGTGTACTAATCAGAAGAGCAGCTGTTTTCAATAGCTAAGAAAAATTATTCCAAGTTGACATAAGGCCATAAAAAAGCAGCTGCTTCTTTAATTAGGATGGTGAGGGCTAAATATACAGAAGGATTTGGGTGCCTTGCTAGGAAAAAATGTACTGGAGCCCAGAGTTAGGCAACTAAGTCCTTTGTATAAAATCGAGGGGCTGAAGGATATCAGATGGATGGAGCCTGAGGAGTCATGACTCCTTGCTGCAAGCATGCTTCCTAATCTCAGAAAACAGAGTATGCTGGTGGGAAGAAAAGTCCTTCTTCATACTTTGACAAAGCCCCTATCTAATACTGCTTTGCTTTATGCCGTCGCTTTCATCTCAAAGTAAATAAAGTACCTGGAGTGGTGTCAGGGCAGCGCTGAACTGGCACAAATCATGCCTCAATCAGCTCTAATGAGATTACAAAGCTGTTCTGATTTCCAGAGAAAAACACCTCTCTTTTGGTATTTTTCATGCCTTTTCATCCCTGTCTCAGATGTTACACGGATACCATAATATTAGCACTTATTTTCATAATTTTGCTGTCAGGGCTGTGGTTTTTGCCCAGAGGAGCATCAGAGGCTCTGTCCTACACAGAACATAACTCGGATCTCCCTTCTTCTGTGCGTCTTTCTCTTGTTTTGGGGCTTTCCAGGTGCCCTGTGCTCCTGAGAGCCACCACTTGCTTTCAGGCACCTCGCCTTACTCACCAGCTGAGCTGAATTTGCCCCAGAACGAAGCCCACCTGCAAAGCCCGAGGGCTGCTGTGTTGGTTGTTAAAGGGGGTAATATCACACCAGGTGATCTTTGGTAGCAAAGATTGCATCTTGGTGACCTCAGAAGGCAGCTATCCTCAGTGGGGGCTTCTTCTGAGATCAATACGCTGAGTCCTAGGCAGCAGCCAGGTAAGCAAAATGTTATCCTGTTATAGACCGGTTTAGATGAAAATGGATGTGTTTCAGTGGAGGCACACTGACTTTAAGGTAGGAATTTTTAATAGGTTTGAAAACACAATTTATTAATCCTAATTCAGGTATTTCAGCTGAAATATGCCTTGCTTTTTCAGAGACCTGTAACTTTGCTTACACCTACTTGGCTGCAGAAAGACTTTCTCCCTTGAAAGGAGAAAAAAACCACTTTTCAATGTGAATTAAAATGGATTACGGTGTGATCACTGCTAGTTATCTGGTATGCTTCTAAAACGCTGGAGCTTCTTAATAGCAGGCATTTATCAAGCGGTGTGTAGGCTGGTATTGTTTTCTAGATATAGCCACCATTATTTATTCACGGTAAGCGCTCTGTCATGGTTTTATGTGCCCTGTCTGCGAAGCTGTGCCTCTGAGGCTGGGGCTTCAAAAATACGACTTGAAACTCTTTGAGACTGGCAGAGCTCTTCACCATGCCATGATTTAATTTCCCAATGAAAAGGGTTTGCTCTTGCATGGGGTTATTAGGTCTGGTTTAACAACAGCTATAGTCTTCTAGAGAGGCACCTAAACTTGGATGTGTGTATTAAAAGTTCCAAAGTCAATTTTTGGGGTAAATTTGGGTAACTTTCTGTGTTTTGATGCCTGCTTTGAGTTGCTTTTGCTTTTTGTAAATGAATCCTTTTCCAAGTGGGAATTTTTCATCTTGATGAAAAAGCGTTCTTGGTGAAGTTCCACTCGTTGCAGCCAGAATTCTAATACTTGCTTCCCTTTATAGGTAATATTTTATTGAAATAAGATAAAATTGAGGATGGACAGAAAATGCACCAGCTTTGTTTTAGCTAATCTTTCTCAGTTTAAGCTTTGCTTTGCAACCTCCAAACCAGCCTGCTTTGAGAGTCTCTAGACCTTGACTCAAATTAAAAAAAAAAAAGGAATAAGTTATCTTAGAACTGAGATATCTCTGAATTTTTTTCATGAAACAAGCATTTGCATGGTGGGGTTTGAGATGGTGAGGGGTGAGTGAGGTACCTCTAAGCTAAAGGTGTGGTATCAAATCATGATATTAGGGTCATCAAATCAAGCAAAAAATGTGCACGTTGTTTGAGAGATTAAAATAATAAATTATCTTGATTGAAAAGTCTTCTGGTATTTGGTCAAAAAGTCCTATGCAGCTGGTTCCACAGCACTTAAATGTCATTTTGCTATAAATCCTTTTTATGGTTGAGGGATTTGAAATTAATTATGGGACTTTGTCTAAGAGTCTCTTTTTTTTTTCTTAAAGAAAAAAAGAGGTTTTGGGTCACTTAAGCCTTAAATGCTTGCATCTTAGTGTGCACCTGTATGCACCTTGTGCTTGCACATGCTAATGCAGATGGAGGTTTTGATGTGACTGTTATTTACTATGGGACCATGCGTGGGAGGAAGGCATTGCTTTTACTACTTATTTTCAGAGTATCTAAATGGTGACAAACACCTGTAGACACATCTGACCTCTGGAAACCCTCTTGCTGTGTTGTCATGAGTGTTGGTGGCTGTGGCTGGCAGAGATCACTGTGCAAATCCTGCTTTGGGAGTATTGTTGTTGTGTCCCTGTCTCCCTCTTACCTCCCTGCGTGTCCATGATGCTGTGGATGCCAGCACCCAAATTTGTGCTGCGTGCGAGGATGAGCCTGCTGGTGGGTGTCTCTGGGTGCTGGGGCTGCTCTATGTCCTGGGTTGCACAGGCTATCGGCATCACCTGTTCAGTTCCTCATGGTGACCGACGCAGTTATTAATGATAAATATATTTCTTATGTAAACATGAAAAAAATAACAAGTCTGATCTAAAGGTGCAAAGGTAGTGGAAGAGGAAAGGAATAGGAAAAGAGGTTGGAATGTCTTATTTCAAAAATTCATGTAGTATTTTTTAAACTTACCATCTCTTTCCTAATTGATTTGTGTTTTCTGGATGTAAACAAGGTGGTGGTCTGTGTTCCCCACAGATGATTCTGATTGGATTCAAGGAGGTTACTGAGATTTATATCCCTGTAGAGTCTGGACCTGTGTGTTCTGGAAGACAGGAGCAGTGAGCTTTTGGGGAACCTATGGTTTGGTTCTGCTTGAAGGCAATGGGCTGATGCTAATGAATTTGGTTACGAGCCACAGCATGTTGCATTTAAGGGAGCGTGGCTAACTGAGCTGGGCTTTTTTCTGAACACCTTTAGATTGCGGTTGTGTCCCAGTAAAGCAATGCAGGGAAGTTTGTTAGGAGAAGAGAGCCGGAGGCATGAACAGCATTAAGGAATGCTCTGGGGAGCTCTGCTCAGCAAATGGAAATTCGGAGCTGAGCACCAAATCCCCGTTGCACATCCAGGCAGTCGTGGCAAGGGCTGAGTTGTTTCGATGTCCTTGGTGTTGCTGGAAATAATCTATAGGAAGAAATCTGGGTTAAGAGTATTTACAGGGAAGAGTGTAGTAGCATCTGAAGAGATTACAGATTAGGTTTTGAGCAACTCTGGTGTACGCGTGTTCATTTATAGCAGGGACTACAAAATGAATTTACCTCTGGCTCCTTGCTGGTCCTTGGCCATTTGCTATGTCCTCCCCAGCTGGAGTTGTGTATGTAGCAACTGAATACATGTAACTCAATGTTACAGTGTCACCAAAATATTTTGGTGTTCTGTTGTAATTCTGTTTCCCTACGTCTCCCTGTCTCTTTTTTCCAGAGAGGCTTTTTGGAGAAGGTTTTTGTCCAAAAGTGCCATGTTCTGGTAACAGATCAGCTTCCACAGGTGTGTTTCTCAGTGAACTATTTTACTTGTCAAGGCACAGTTTCAGAGATGAGCTCTATTTCTTACTCTGCATATTTTAGTACAGGGTTTGGTCCTGTTCCGTTACATGCCGTGTGTGAGAGCAGCCCAGCAGCTGCTTCTAGGGGGAACCAACTTTTCCTTCCCCGACTAGTGCTGCTGAAAAGCCTGGGTTCCTTTGGATGAAAATTGGAGTTCTTTTCCCGAAAGATCACTGCTCCTTACTCAAGATTGCAGTAGAGCAGCCGCGCAGAAGGGGTAGGGTATAGCTTGAAAACTGATTTTAAAAAATTGATTTTCAGTTTCCCTTATTGTGTTTCTGGTGGATGCTGTGTGAAACAGATGATTGATTTTTCTGGCAGCCCGTGCAAGAGAATATACATGTTAAAGACTCCCATTCCTGCTCCAAGGAGCTTTCAGTTTAGGTGTTTTGATGGGAGATGGATCATCTGAAATGAGATTTTTTTCTTTTCTTTTTTTTTTTTTTGCAAAGTGGCTGGTGTGTGGGTGTGTCTGTTTGGCCTGTTTTAGGCCAGCTCTGCCACTCTTAGGAAGCCAGGTAGATGTCTGGGAGAGGAGATAACCAAATAGGGCTGCTTTTTCTTTCTCTTCTGCTCTTCTGGTAAGAGATCAATGTAAACGTGTCTCTTCTAGACAGCATAACACCTAATTGCTTCTCTCTTAGAAGGAGCCATGAGGCAGTGGGGAAATCACTGGCGCGCCTTTCCCCCCCGGCAGAGGAAACATCTATTCTTGCTCTATTCTTGCTTTATTGTTAAACGGTCTCTGTAGCTGCCTCTGGTCCACCTTTATCTCTGCACTTTTTCTTTCTATACCTTAAACTTAAGCCTACTGCGCTCTAATGAACAATCAATTATCGTTAAGTAAAAATGACACCTGTGGAGCATCTTGCTGTGCTGAGTCACCAAGTAGTGAGAAAGGGCTGGAAAACTGAAGTTTGTTATGAGGGCAAAGTCGTAAAACAAGTGCTAGGTTTTATTTAAGTTGGATTGTGATTCAAATGAGTAATACTCTATTTTATGGTGTCTGTGTAATATTATTCTGACATTTCTAGTTATCTACGTAAACTTTCATTGCTCCATAACAATTTATTAAGCTGTAGGGTATTCATAAATATGTGGCTAGCTTAATACGATTGTTCATCAGTTTGCTATTGAAAGGGCACCAACCTAGTCAATAAAGATATGTGTCTTGGTGTTTCTTTCATTTTAAAGAGTCGATAAAATGTCAGGATTATACAATCACTTTATGTGAGCTAAATTGTTATTTTTTTCACTTTGACTCTTGCCCTTTTTCTTTTGGTATTCAGCTGCATAACACAGGCCAGTAAATTGGCTTTAAAGGTGTAAGATTGGGGTTATGGAGGATAGCTTTATAAACACAAACTGTAATAATTTGGATTCAAAGCAGTTATGACCCCAGAGAACATCTCTCTTGCTGGATAAAACTGTTATCAGTCTGTTCAGAATATTTTTCTCTTTAGCAAGCGAAGCAGCTGGGAGCCATGGAAAGTATGGCTGAAACTGCAGGAGACCTTGAGAATGGGGAAAAAACAAAGAAAAAAATTTGAGAAGTTTTTGAGTCCTTAGTAAGCGTTTTGTATCAAAAAGAAATAAAAATTCTGGTTGAACCTGACAAGTCATCTTAAAGCTTCCAGTATCTCTGTGGCATGTAGATCACTGCTCCTGAAAATCAACATTACTGAAACTTAGCAAACAGTGACTACTCCAAGTGTTTCTTCTGGCATCAGTTACAACAGCCAAGGTGGTGGTGGTTTTCTTCCCTCAAGATCCCCAAAATAATAATATATCCAGGGATTCATCTGCTTCCAGTGCAACAGTGTTCGGTATTTTGCATAAATGGAGGTAAATTCAGGGTGACTGCCTGCTTGACTAGGGACTGAACTTCAGCGAGTGGTGTAAGGGAACTATTGAGAAACCCTGTGTCCCAGTTACTGCCTTGCTCAGGAGGTACCTTGATTAATCGCCACAGACATGAGAGTATGCATGGGGCATCTCTTAGGGATTTGTTCCTAGAGTTTTGGAGGGTCTCTGCAGGGCCAGGTTAGCTGGTGAGCTCTGGTGGAGCCACACATGCTGCATGGAAGAGAGGACAAACCCAACTCTCCTTCCACCGATGCTTTTCCCCTCTGCTGAAACATTATCTTTAAATTAAGCAATTCTGTTGTCTGTTCCATAGCTCATTTTCCTACCTGTTTCCCATGTACCGATGTCATCTCCAGCCTCTCTCCTCTGCCACGAGACATGGATTGAAGGGCTCTGATGTGTGTGATGGAAGCTGACGTTTCTGAAATTGCATTGTTGCTCTGCTTTTGAAAGCTGACGGGCAGGGTGGCAGCACGGGGCTGCCTTTGGCTCTGCCTGTTTCCCCACTGTGATGAGAGGAGGGGAAACCCCTATCCAATAGCTGCAGTCAGCGTTGGGGGCTAGATCAGAGAGAACGAATGCCACAGATGAGAACTTTTTATGAACTCCTCTGTAGTTTGTCACAGTTGCTTGGGAGGATCTAATTACGTGAGAAAGCTCAATTCAAATGCATTTTTTCGCCTTGCAAAGCTCTACTGCCTTTATAGCTTTTGTAAGTGGCCCAGGAAGGTCAAGGTCTGACCATGACCACCATGGAGCCCGGTGGCCCAACTGTCACAAGAACCTAGCATCCTTCCAGCATGCAATTACCTGCTCTAAACAGTAGATTAAACTGTCCCACAAATGCAGCTGCAAGTAGCTCTTTGTGGCACGTTCCTCCGTTTTCCCATAGAAAGTGTAATTAACATAGCTGCAAACGAGCTCTTTCAGCAGTTCTCCCCACTGTCTCATAAAATGTGAAAAATATGGGTCAGTGCATTTATTAGACCCTCAGAATGTGCACAGCTCTATCAGCTCCTGGCACTTAGCAATAAGTCCTCTGCTCTCCCATTAAAATGTAAATTGGAGGAGAAAAAGTCTTCAGGCTGGTGGGTTTCTAACTTAGCTCTTCTGGTACTGCATGGGAAGCTAATGGAAGAATGTGATTTTTCACAATCTCCCTCATGCTGAAAGAATGGGCTGTTTTGAGGCTGATATTTAATTAGTTCTGCTTCTCCTGGATAATAAATGGGGAGAAGGGAGTTGATGCTTATGTTACTTAACTTCTGCCTGTAACAATGACTAGAGGGAAAGAGGGAGCAACTATTAATTCCCCAACAGCTTTGCCAGGGCTGACACAGCTGTAACTGGAGGTTCCCACCTCTCTGTGGTGCTAAATATAATTGAAAGGTGGACGGGTATTTATCCCATCAATGATAAGCAAACTGCACCTTTAGACTGCTCTGTTCTTTAACTGACCGCTTTCGGTGAGCTAAAGGGATGTCACCGAGTGATAGAGCCGCCCACAAAGTGTATGAAATAGGTGGGTTTTTGGTAGACTCCTGGTGATGGGAAGATTTCAAATGTTTCTGCTCAAACTCTTCACATATTTAAAATATATCTCTTTCAGTTAAATTGAAATAACTGTTCTTGAACCCCAAAATGTTTGGTATCGAGTCATGATGCTTGGGCTGGAAGCAATTTCAGAACTGAAATATTTCTAATGTTTTTGGTGCTCTTATTCTTTGGCTGTTTTGTGATATCTCTGCCCCTGCAGTCCCCACCCCAGCACAGCTCCGTGGCATCAGGGGAAATAAAGGTTGATGGAGGCAGGCTGAAAGGTCAGGATCTCTCTGCCTGTTGTCAGAGCAAAAGTGTGGGGTTCCCTTACCTGTGTTACTTACTTCTCCTCTGGTTTCTCTTCAAGTGCCTAAAATCTTTAGGTAGCCAACTCTACAGGATTTAAGAGGAAAAACACAAAAATTCTTATTGATGGAGAAAGGCTGGAGTCCAGCCTGGTCAATATGGGCTGTGGGTTGTATTTTTTTTTTAAATGTACATATTTTGACTAATGCTCTCCTTGAGACACTGAATATCAATGACATGTTTAGCAAAACTATAAATTTGCTTTATTTATCTCAGCTTCCACTGGAAATATCTGAAGATAAAGCCTTTAGACATCTCCTGCTCTAATTGAATGATGTGGATTTTGGCTGGGGCCTCTCCTTGGGTTAGTTTCCCAGGCAAAGCCTGTGTTGCTGTTCTGATGCTATCGCTTTACGGAGAAGTGGGGAACAGCAGCCAGAGTAGTAAGTAGCTCATCCCTGTTAATTTACCAAGGAGATGGAAACAGGGCAGGGACTAGCGTAACCGTCTTTCACTGCCAAGTGTAATCCAGATGTCTGACGTGCTCCTGGAGAGAATACTTAATACGTCTCTGCCTCTGTTTTTTTTTCTTTTCTTTTTTTCTTTCTTCTGCCTTCTGTGAAGGGTAAATACCAACAGTATCTCACTCTTTATCCCTGTGTCCTCTTGCTGAACAAGATGATAGCCTCTGACTTGCCGGAATTTGCATCTGTGGATCTGGCAAGCAATTTCTGGACAGGTGGAAAGCAACAGGGTCCAGGAGAATAACATGCTGTGCATATGCTATTTCTGGACACCGTGTATTACATGTAATCTGTAATGCAAACCGAAGGTAATGACACAGCCCTGACATGAGAGATGATTAGATCATCCAGACCATCTTCTGCCTTGGCAAGGTTGCTTCCTCTAGAAATATTTCTAAGAAAATGACTTCAGAAATGCGCTTTATTGCCTAAGAGATCCTGCTCTGTGACCTCCCTCCCCCCCAATAATTTTAATCTTGAATCCTGAACCTTAATATATCCTGAATATCCTATCGCATTTAGCTGTTGATGTGCAGAAGGTGAATATGCGCTGCCCGGTGCCTGTGAAGGGAGTCTGGTGTTGCTGGCACACGCTGGGTGCATCACACGTATGCTCCTGGGTCACCCCATGCCTGGGCTACCTGAGACTTGTAGGACGCGCCCCGATCACTCCGCAGTGTCAATGTGTGGCACCGGCCAGACATGGTGGGTGTAGGGTGCCTGCAGAGCTGGGGAGGCTCTCCAGGTGTGCGGGAAGGGATTTGTGTGTGCACAGCTGGGCACATCTGGGAACCCGACAGCCTCAGTCTTCCTCTGCAACACTAGAGGACGGGAAGTGTTAAAGTGTTTGAGAAGACACCAGTATATGGACCTGTACATTACAAAGGCTGGTATACTCCATGCTTTTAAGATCTCAGTCTTTCTTTCATTGTATGTGTTATAATATGTATATATTATAAATGCAGTCACACAGGAAATGAGCATTTAGCAGACAGTTGTATATGCCTGCTTTCTGTTGCCTTGCCTCTTTTCTCTTTATATTCCCTTTATATCCCTTTCTGTCTTCTGCATACTCAGTCTTTATTTTTCTTAAGGTTTTATTTTAGTTCCATTGCCATCCAGATTTTTCTTCTCCCCAGGGCATATCTATTTGTTTGGATGACTAACTTGCTTTTCCCGTATAAATCTGAATTTCTAAGTTGCTGATCCAAGTCTCTCCAATGATAAGTCATTGTCCATCTGTTTGCTTCCTCCTGAGCTTGCACTGTGAGCAGCAAAAAGGATTAATGTATGTATAGTAGGCATGCAAGTTAGGCTAGTCAGAATTAGTAAGGAACAGCCTCATGTCTTGTTCTTTCTGTGTTCGTGTTGGTGTTTCTGGCTGCTGAGGAACGAGTCCCCTTTGCTAGATTTATTTTCTCGCTTTTCATGCCCAAGTAACTTTCTGAAAAAGAATATTCTTCCATTTCCCACCATAATTAAGACCTAGGTTCCATTCCCTGAGTCTGGTTAGCTTCATGCCAAAGACACAGCTTAAACCCGCATTTAATAGAGACCTTTCTGCAAATTCTTTAGGGAGAACAAAAAAAAAGGCAGGGCCATGAACAAGCCATGAAGACTGTTTGCAGAAGGACGTAGCTGAGGAGTGATAGCTGGTTGCACGCAGGCTTTAAGCAGAAGGTTAAATCTGCTGCAAATAGCTTGGTGTATCATTTCAAGGACCAGTTAAAAACATTATTGTATGTTTAGATGATAAAAACAAGACATTAGCTGAAGAGGCATGATTTAGTCTTGAATGACTGAATTGCTGGAGTGTAAAAAAAGCTGTTTTTGACGTGATACACCTGTGCAGATCCTAATGTGCCAAGATTTAATACTTGCATTGCTATTGCACACTGTTTTTTTTTTTTGTGACACTTTATCTGGCTGCGTCCTTGCAAGCTCATGTCTTATATTTCTTAAATAGTTAATTAAAACGTTCAAATACATTTAAATATGTGATGGATCACAGACCTATTTGCATTTTGAACAGCTTTGTTTAGACTGCGCTAGCTGTGCTGCTGTATTTCACCTGCTTGTTGGCGAGGCTGCCAGGGAAGGCGAGGGACAGCAGATGGCAATGTGGTGCTACAAACGGACCAGCAAATTCGAGGAAATTCTGGTCTGGCTTTATAAGGTCCCCTGAAAAAAACACAAGATGACGGCTACTGTGTAGGACCTACCTTTGGTTCTGACCTTGGTGCAGTGGGGTGGGTGCAGACAAGGGCTTTGTGCTGAAGAGGGGAGGTTTAGATGAGATATTGTGAAGGAATTCTTGACTGTGAGGGTGGTGAGCCCCTGGCCCAGGTTGCCCAGAGAAGCTGTGGCTGCCCCATCCCTGGAGGTGTTCAAGGCCAGGCTGGATGGGGCTTGGAGCAACCTGGTCTGGTGGGAGGTGTCCCTGCCCAGGGCAGGGCGTTGGGAACTAGATGATCTTCAAGGTCCCTTCCAACCCAAACCATTCTGTGATTTTAGGGCTGTTATGGACATGAAGAAAGGGATTTCCCTGTACCTTTACTGCTAGCTTTCTCTGTTCCTACCTGTTTCTTCTTCCCAGCGTCTTCCTCACTCTCAGCCTTACCAGCTGGGAGATGTATAATAAACTCTGGCACCTGTCATCATGGCATGTCATGCTGAAGATCTATATATGGTCTGCAGAAGCACGTAGGCTTCTTCAAGAGGGACTGGGCTGGGAGCTCAAATGCTGATCAAATTCTTGAAGCTAGCTTTGTTTTTCAATTTGAATTAAACATTGTTTTACTACAGAGGGCACCTGTCCGTGGTGAGAGCTCTGAATGCAGAGGGCTGGAGTGCAAACCTCAGCACATAGTATGGGTATTATTCCACAACCGTTAGAATCCAGAGTTTTAAGAAGTGTGTGAACACGTGGGGGACTCTGGCTTTGGTTTTTTGTGTATAAAGCCTGGGATAAAAATGGACCAAAACCAAAATCTACACAATTCTTGTGTCTCCAAATGCACGAAATAAGGAAGGAGAAAATCTCTGAGTGCAACATATACAGCTCTTGGACATCTACTTGATTTGTGAGACTCATCAATTAATGAGGCATCCAAATGCTCTTATCTGCACCTGCAATTGATTTTTGGGTGGCAAATTACTGGTACATAATTACAAGTGGTTTTTTAAAAAAAGTTCATTAGCCGTTTTGGAGCCTGAAGTGTAAATAAATCCAGTGGGTTTTCAATGAGAGAGATGTTTCTGTTTTCCCTTTTACTGCCTGGAGAACGAGGGAAAGATGTTCTCAGTTTCTTTGCAGGTACTGATGCTTCTCATGTGCCTCATTAGCACTGGAGCTTATTTTGGATGGAAAAGCAGGGAGAAGAGGGGCAATGTGGGAGTTATTTTGAAGAACAGGGTTATAGTTACCAAGCAAATGAAACCATATCAGGGCCTATGTTCTGCCTGCCCTCAAATGCACCTGTCTGGCACTGAGGAGCTGTTACTGGGTGTCTCGATTTCATAACTAATGCATGCTCAAAGCACTGGAGATTGTGGAAAGTTAATATTAAAAAAAAAAGTGTATTTTCCTCCTTGTTTAATTCTTGGTCGAACTAATAAACACAAGCAATATCAGAATTTAACTTCTCTGTGCTTTGTGGGCTGAAGGACCCTACTAGTATTTCCAAGTGTTGGTGCAAGTGGGTTTGAAGCCTTGGCTTTATTGCCCAGTTGAAGAAATGGATGCTGTGAATAGTGAATACAGTGGCCAAGCCCTTGGACTGGAAATAAGATCCTCTCTGAGCAACCTGCCTGGGCCCAGAGATGTTAGCAGAAGTTATTGAATGAAGAGTGAAAACCAGTAACTGAATGGCAGCCATGACTGATTTGATGACTGACAGCGGGGGAAAATAAGGGTGAACCAGTAAAGATCTTGTTTGCAACACTGAGTGAAGGCTTTTCAGGAAGATGCACTAGGAAATAATTGTCCTTTCCATTCTTCAGGAAAAGCTTGCGAATGCTGTAAGCCGTTAACTTGATGGATATATTAGCTCTCTTTAATTTCATGCTCTTATTTTGGAAGATCTGTTCTAATTTTTGAATGCACCAGGATTTGAATCTGCTGTAGCCTTGTGTCCTTAAGTACTGCCTCCACGGTGAAGGATGACATAAGCCTCCCTTAAAAAACTCTGCCTTGAAGCTTTCCCATTTACTACAAATCTCATTTTCACAAGGTATTTCCCCTGGCGTAGCTGGGCAGAGATGGACTGGTTTTGGATGGTGTGAGGTTAATCAAAAAGCTGTATTTATGCTATGAGACTCTGGGGTGGGGGAGAGCAGCAGGCTGCCCAATGCCATACCTCTGTCCCCTCCCCTCCTCTTATGCCGTGGATGCCACTTGTCTGTCAGCTTCAATAATCTTGCACCCTTGTTTAAAAAAAAAAAAGTCATAGTGAAAGAGTATCAAAATTGGGTATCCACATTGTATTCTCTTTTCAGCTATTAGCTGGACTTTGGAAATTCTCTTGGACAAAATGATTATTAATATACAAATTCATCACATTTCCTAAATCAGTTCTTTCCATACCTTTCACAACTGACAAGTGCCTGCTGAGCACAGGAATAGCAGCCCATTACAAACACTGTAGAAAAGCAGAATTTGGATTCGGGCTGGACTCTGGCCTCTGAAGAGCTCTATACCGGGGTTTTAATTCCTACTACACCGGCAAGCTTCACCCAAGCATAAAATGATATGTCTTTCTAAAGTACCTCTTATACTACAGACTTCTTTTCTCATTAGGCTGCAATGCGACGATTTCTTAAACACTGTCAGTAATGTTCACACCAGTCTAAGCTATTTTAGAATAGCAATAATTATTTTTTTCACTAGAAATCTCTAATACAGTAATGTTCTCTGAAATGTACTGAAGCAGATGGGAATAAGAGGAGACGAACATCTTGTTTTTTGATTCAGCATAGCTTAATGGAAATAGCCTTTAAAGTCAAATGGTTTAAAGCTGATTTTCACACAGTTTATATGTATGAAAGAACAAATCCTGTCTTGTCAGGACACCCAGATGAGTAACACCAGCAAAATCTCTTGTTATGAGACAGAACATAAATAGTTTGGGCATGGAAGGGAAGACAAAAGTGTTATTAACATCACTGAGGAAAGAAATTAAGTCATGTAGAATAGACCGAAGCCAGATGTAAGGATCACTTACACTGAGCAAGCCTTTAAAATATGTGTAGCACAACACAGTGTGACCTTTAGTGAAAGACCACCTCTACAAGGCAGCTGAGTATTCTTCATCCCTGAGGTGGTTGTTTTACAGTATTTAGTCACTGGCTGCCAAAAGTCAGACAATTTTAGGGGGAAAAGGTACTGTGTGTCACTTAAATTCTTGAAAACTGAAACTTTATGAACTGTAACTGTGCTCTCTGGTATTCCTAGAAAATTCAATCTGTGGTTTTAAGTGAGGACTTCCTGCGCAGGTGAGAGGTGTCTGGTGTGTCTTCCTGAACCTCCACACCCCGGTTTATCAGATGCTTTGGCAAGGACCTGTGGCTAATGGCTGTTCACAGCAGGCTGGTGGGGCTGACACATGGCTTGGCTGGAAGCACAGCTGTTGGATGATTTAGATTGGAAGACACCTCTGGAGGTCTCTGGTCCACCACCCAACAAAGGCAGGGTTGACTTAAAAGCCGTGGTGGCTTCATCAGGGTCCTGTAGTGCCACCTACAGAAAGTTGATTAACAGAGGGAACCACTTTTTTACCTCTTGCTTTCCCGTACTCTGTATGAGTGAAATTTAGCTGTGGTATGAGGATGTATATCTTCATTGACTCTCGTAGACAAATGTCTCTTTCAATCTCTGCTTTGACACTTGTTAAATATCCCAATGGAGCACCTTATCAATGTTCTTCTTGTTTCCATAATATAATTAATAGCTGGCTGTTTGTGCAGTGTAACTATTCAATTCATACCTGCATTTCACATCAGTGCACTAGGTTTTGGGGATAATAAATCTATCAAACAGGTGCAGTAACTACTTGCCTTTAAGCTTAATAAGACTTATTCATGTGGATTTAGCGTGTGGGAAGTCACAGGCTCTATCAGCTGTAGCTTTACTTGCACTGCTATTGTATAACAATACCAAGGTGCAACGAATGGTATTTGAAAGCTCAGAGCTCTGGAATAGCAGAGCTTCATGAAGATAAAAAGGTATTTGTCACCTTTAGTGCATTGTATATTCAGCATTGAAGGCTTCTACGTAAGGTTTACCTGCTGGGGACTCCGGATGAGAGGAATCTGAATGAAAGTACTGAGGATTAAGAGCCTTGCTTGGTAGACTTTGCAACTTTAGTTTTATGAAGAATTTATTTTAAAACAGTCCAGTAGCTCTAATTTGGAAACGCTCTTTAACTGTGTGAGGGGAATTGGAATGAACGTATGTGCCGGATCCCCTTGTTGTTTACAGGCATTGCAGTAGACATTTGGACCTCTCATTGTAGCCATGGTATTTAAGAATGGGTTGGAAACTCAATATCCAGCTGTGGCCCATGAGTGTTGCATGTTCTCCTTTTTGCATGGTATAACAACTCTGCAGAATGATACAATATTCAGGTATCATAAACTTTTAAAACTTTCCTCTTGCGCACTGGTAGAAGGTCACTGAGGAGTGTATTAACCAGGAATCACCCCCAGGCTTGTCATCTAAGCTGGTGATAAATATGAGACTTGGAATTTATGCTTCCAAAATGCAGTGATAAAGCTCTAGAAAAATGGACAAACAGGCTTGCAATGAATGGTAAAGCGTGATGTACTTTCTTTTGGGAGAACCTCCTGATGATATTACGTACTGATCTTTGTGCACGAGTGCAGTTTTCTCCCCAGGTCATTTCAGTGCTGGTTTTTTTAATGCTTATTTTGAGATTAAGGGTAACTGCTCCTTGGCAGGAGGACTAATTAGCTTTCTGGAAGGGAGCAGGCTGTTTGATTTGTGGTTTTGACTAAAGACGATGTATCTATGTCAGTTGCTGATCCTATGCTGCTTCTGTGTATGTGCAGCTTCTGCTCAGTTACTCATGGGCCTTATTTCACTCCAGAGGGTCCTTCCCTGGCTTAAACTTTTTTTTTTTTTGCAGGCTTCAGGCATAGCCATAAGAGATATTGTGTGAAACAACTTGGGGGCATCAATGCTGGCTGCCACCATGCCGGTCACAAGCTGGAAGTGGCACAGCTGCATTGATGCCTTATGGGGGTTAGCCCAACTTTTCTGTATTCCCCTCTTAGCAGGGACATCCTAGCTCGTGTTTTCACTGTTAATCTGGAATATTAATGATCAAAGGCAATTTGGACCAATAACTTCCCCTGTAGCCATGTTTTACAGTCCTATTGAATGTGTGACCCCAGTGCCAAAGTGAGAAGTTTAGCCTACCTTCCTGCACTCAAGACAACATAAAGAATGACTGAAATGGATTGATTTTGTTTAATATTCACAGAAAAGGGAAAATTCCAGCTAGCAGGCGCTCTGCTCTTGATGCCATTAGCTTCTGCGTGTGCCATTTGAACGGAGCTTTTGTACTTTGCTTTATCTCCTCTCTGAACTCCACACAGGCAGGGGCTGCCAAGTGCTGTTGACTTCCAGAACTCTCCCTCGAGATTTGCTCCAATGACCTTTAAAGGGAGCAGGAATTTTGCTCTGGATCCAGCCCTGCTAGGTCCAGCCTGATGGCTGTGGGCAGGAGGACACCTCCATGATGCTCCAAGGCTTGGGCTCAGCTGTGCTGAATCGTGACTTTTATTCCCAAATTAGACTTTATCAGTTGAAACTGAGCACAACTTAACTTTCAGTTGAATAACAATAATGGAAAAAAACCCCAAGCTATTAAAGTAGTAATCGCAGTTATAAACAGCCATCCTACAGTCTCTCTGGCTTTTCCCAAATATATCTTCCCATTTCTTATTCACTGTTGTTATCCGTGTTTAACTCTAATATAAATGTTTCCACTCAATTGGTTGTAATTGACTCAGTCACTTTTAGGAAAATAACTTAAAAAAAAATAGTATCTAAATATATTCTTTCAGAGGTCCATAAAACCTTCCCTAAAACTGAAAAAAGCCCAAATCACATATACGAGCTGTTGTTCCCAACAGAGTCTAAATTCATCTGCAACACAATTTGAGTTATAGCGTTTCCTGGCAGCCAAAAAAAGTAATCACGAAGTAAAACTAAAAAGATCTCAGGCACTGGAAAGTTATTTTAAAACTAAAATAAAGCACTTGAGCAAAAAAGTAACTTAAAATAACAACAATTTTTAGTAACAAACTGTCAGCTTGGTCAAACCGAGTATCAAGTTAGTTATATACACATCTCTGTTTTATTCTGAGTAAACAAGATATAATTGAAATTAGAGGAGTCTCAACAACTCCAGTATTCAAAGTGAACCCATACACCACCAGTATCTGAAATTATATGAATTCAGTGCAGAAAACAGCACTCGGTTTTCAACTCTGTATGCCTCCCTTTTGTTTACAAATGAAGTTATTCAAGAGGCAACACTTCCTTCCCCAGATAATAACATGCTTACTAATTTCCTGGGTACTTCAGAGTTCCTTGAGGACTCTGGAGTGATGGGTGTATAGCCCGATGCTGAAGCCTGCAGCGTATGTGCCAGCTGCAAACCTGTGGCGCTCCAGATGTGCGGTCCCCGTGGACGGGGTCCTGGTGGAGCCTTTATTTGTCAAAGGAGTTGCTTAATCCCACTGGAAGGGCTTTGATGAAGACAGAAAATATTTTGTGTTGTGTCATTTATGCGTTACCAAAAGATGTTAATGGACACAGAAATACTTTTTACCAATATTGGATAAGAAAATCATAGAATCATAGAATGATTTAGGTTGGAAGGGACCATAAAGTACATCCAGTTCCAACCCCCTGCCATGGGAAGGAACACCTCTCACTAGACCAGGTTGCTCAGGTGGCCTGAGCAATGTCCTGACCTGTTCTGTGCACAGTTTTAATGGAAAAATATATATATATTTTTTTGCTGCTTCTTATAGAAAAGCCAAATATGCATGAGGCAAAACTTTTCAAGTTGGTGTAAAAGACATAGATATCCCTCATCGCTGAATATTCAGAATAATTTGCTATAGAAGCCCTGAGTGTGCTGGGGCAGGGGGCTGTTGGACAGGGTGGGAACTCCTTGCCCGTGCTATGTGCCCATCCAGGCTTTCGTGGTGTCTATGTGCTTCCCAAGAAAGCAATCATGGAATTACCATCAGGTGCCAGGGCACAGGGATGGGGGAGTTGCAGCGCAGTCCCCGTGCTGTATTCCTGTGCTCCGGTGGAAGCTGTTGCTGCCACACGTTAGCACTTCTGCCTGAAGTTGAAGGTGTGATATGGCAAATACTGTATGCATGTGAGATCTGCTAATTAGTTTTTTGTGCCTTTCTTGATGAATCTTACAGATCTCAGTTCAAGGAAAAAAAAAAAATCCTGGTGAGCTTTACACAGTAAGTTGCTGGAGGCAGGATTTCTTCAATAAATTCAAACTGAGAAATATCTGCTATTGAAACACAGTAGCTTGTCCATCCAGGAGCACTTCATCATTCACAGGCTCCTAACCAAGCCCAGGCATGCTCTCAGAAGGGTTATCATTCCCTATTACACGGAAAAATCCCTAAACACCTTCATCCTAATGAAAAAAATCTTTCACAGCGGATGGTTTGCAAGATGTAAAAGTTTTTCTCCATCATCGGGATTTTACAGCAAAAGATGCTTCTGAGTGCTGTCTCCCAAAGCAATTCTAATAAATCAACACCACTGAAAACATTAAAAAGTTTAGTGGGGCAGAAAAAAAAACTATACTCCTAGAAAATGATGTTTTTTCTTCCTATAACATGTTAGGAGCCCGTCACTCTTTCGTCAGCCCCTCCTGTGAAGTCTATGGTGGACGTGAGTGGAATTGGTGTGCTGGACCCGTTTTGATAGCTGTGCGTTCCCGAGGTATTCTTATCAGCCAAAATGTGTTTAACGCCCTGGCTGCACTGGGATTTATGGCGAATCTCTTTCCATGAGATTTAAAGCGACTTCCAATCTGCCTGAGATTTAAAAGACTTAGAGCAGGGAAGCTTTGGGGATTTACAGTGTATTCAAATTTGCAAATGCTAGAAATGCCATTATCTGAGCAAGTCTTTATTAATCAATATAAATAAAACCATTTTTTCTCTGCAGCAGAAAGATGTAGAGCAACTCCTGAACTTCTGGGGAGTGTGTGGTAAAACATGCAATTGAAGAGAAATCTGCAATTCCATGCCTTGGATAATAAGGAGCTGTTTTGAGCCAAATTGAGCTGTCTCATTCACGTGTAGCTCAAATTGTTCTTTAGAGCCTCTCCACATGTGTAACATGTTATAAGAGGTCTCCAAAGGCCTGTGGGAGCTTTTACTCTCAATGTTGAATGAACCTGGGATGCAGAAGGAGAATATGATTTATCTTTGGATAAATTTTGGATAATTTGGGGAGGTAAGACCTCATTTACTGTGAGTGGCTTCAGGTGCTCCGGGTTGTCACTGGGTGGGGTTTGTGGAGGTGTGGGATGTGAATGGATGAGACCCTGCAATAGCCCCTTTAGATCTCGACGGGGTGATTCCATGTCTCTCCGAGCTGTCGCCACTGGGCTGTGCAAGAGGACGGGTTGGTTGCGTGCAGTTCTGGATGAAGTGCTGAGGAGCATATGGCTTGTCCGCAGGGAGCATGGCGAATGGCTCGCTATGTGCGTTGTGTAAAAAATATGTTATGTTTGACATGCCAGCTCTCTGGATTGGGCTGGGAGTGGCTTGTGAACTGCAATGTATAAATGAACTTAGTAAAATCTGTAATTCCAGCCTATTCCAAGCTGTGAGGATGCGTTTGCGATGGCATGAGCAGGCAGCTGAGCAAGCCCGTACCTGGCTTTGTGTGTTAGTCCACCCTGAGTTGATGTTCCGTACAAACCGTGAACATTTTAGTGCGAAGCAGCTTACTGTTCCCTCTGAAATACTTGGCTGATGCTGACAAATGCTGGTGATACCAGAAAAGGTGTGTGAAATGAGAAATATTATTCATGGGTATCTTTTCCTGGACCTAACCAGGGTGTGGGGTCAAGCTTTAAATCACTTATTCAGAGATGCTTTCAGGCCTGTGGTATCTGCCCTAACACATAAGAGTTGCAACCAAATTTAAAGTTATGAAAAAAATTAATTACTTGCTCTAGGGACAAACAGTACAAAAGCGAGAGGAGTGCAATTCCTCGCTTTTTCTGCGTTTGCATTTTTCTCTGAAGAGGCAGCTTGCAGACATGAAATGGAGGTTGGAAAGAGGTAAAGAGGATTCAGATTTCATATTTAAGGTCGGTTAATTTTAGCACAATTTTGCTAGGTTTTATACTATCATTCCAGCAGCTGTTTTGAAACTTTGTCTACTTTATACTTTGAGCACTTACTGAAGCCTTTGCTATGTATAAATTGTTTTTATTTTTCCTTTCCACTGCTGCCTCTCCCCAGACATTCTACCTTTTATTTGTGCATTATCTTTGTCAAAGCATTTCTCAACCTGACACTTTTCTTTCTGAGGTTCATCTTCTATTACACGGGCTCTTTATTGCTTTGCAGCAGGAACTTGCCACATGGTGGTTTTTCTGCTCTTCCTGATTATTTCAGTTCCCACCACTGACAACCCTTCAAGCTCCCGTGAACGGAGGTGTCTTCGTGCCGTTTGCTTCCTCTCAAGCAGAGTCAGCTTTTTAATACCAGAGAAGGCTGAGGGGAAACAAAATGCAAAGGATGACACTTTTGAAGAATAGAAGACTTACATTATGTCAGTTCTTCTGTTCAGCGTAATGTCAGTGTCGGGATATGGCAATGATAGATTCTCTCTGCCATCAAAGTTTTGCTTATACTCATGAGTAGGACCACCAGAAATCCACCTAGTGCCATTTGCAAATGATATTTTTGATTGCTTACCTCTTTCAAAAAAGTGATTAAAGATTAATAAAGTAGTTAAATAACAGCTCTTGCAGTGTGTCATGTTCCTGTGTCACTTTGCCTTCAGTGACCTCTGTTAAATTGTACCAATGTTCTAATAGTGAGCTCTCCTTTTTTGAGCTACTAACAGAATACTCTGTCATCTAACATCATTTGCATCAGCAGTGCAAAGCACTTACAAGTGATACTTAAATCTTGCATATCTTAAATCTTATACACAAGGATCATAGAATCACAGAGTGGTTTAGTTTGGAAGGGACCTTAAGGATCATTTGGTTCCACGCCCCTGCCACGGGCAGGGACACCTCCCACTAGACCACATTGCTCAATCCCTAAATTGTACAATGCATAACAAAGTAGGAAAGAACAGAGGTCTCTTTAACCAGATAATGTACCAGCAACTAAATGGGAGTACGATATTATCTAAGGGCTTCACCATTAAACAATAGCCTAATTGTTCAGACCAGCTTGATTAGTCCAAGGTGAATTCAGTTCTTCATAAAGTTAGCCCAAAGCTAGAATCTCTTCTACAGTTCTCTTTTGTTTCATTAATTGGTGTAAATGCTTTAGACTTCAGTATTCAAAAATCTTTTTCCCCTTATTCTTTCTGGAATTCCCATTTCATTGCTTCTCTACTGCTAGCCTTTTTCCCAATGTGCTGGTTTATCTTGGCCAAATGTCCACCTTCTCTAAAAGCTGCCACTTCTCAGGTGTTAGCATTACGACTGTAGCCACTTCTACACTCCTCGCAAAACTCATGTGGTCTGTCCTCCTAAGTCTTGCATACTGTCTCCTGTTTTTGTTCTTGCTAGAATGCTAATTAGTGCTTGTGACTCAAAACTGCTTGTTTAGGGAAATGTACCCTCCAGCAATTGCTACACAGTGGTGTTGCTGATGTGAAAATTTTTTTAGTGTTTTCATTAAATGTGTCTGGAGTTGTTACAATTGCGTGCTAACCAAAGAACAGTGAGTGACAAGGTTGGAGGGCTATTAAAAACTTGTCATTTGCAGGTGACTTCCCTGATATTCTGGTTTTATCCCAGTCTCTACATCTATTGTTTTTTCTTTTTTTCTTAGTATCTTGCACTGTCTCATGAAAAATCCTGTGCTGAATATTCAGTCTCAATGGACCCTAGGCTGACCCAAGTTGGAATCTTTTTCCTGAGATGCTGCAGATGGACTCGCAGTATAAGCACTTGCCTGTCTTATCTTATAGCCTAAGTGTATCTGTATCTGAAATGCCACTTGAGACGAATGCATAAGCACTGTGAAGTTATCCAGGAAATATAACTTTTTCCTTTTTCAAATTTGTCTGAAACACTGCAAGATTTTTCTTGAGCTCATTTGGAAGTCAGTGTTAGCTTTTAATATATTCTGCAAATGTGTCCTAGCCCGTGGATTTCTTGTGGACAATTTGTTGCAGGTACTTGAAATCCAGTTAATGCCTCTTTCTTTAATCACCAGTATGGATTTACCCTTGAGCTCGGCTTGGGGCGTGACCCAAAGCCAGCTGTAACTGGTGAGAGCTCTTTCAATACCATTAATCACTAGACAAACAAAGTAAGTTAAAGGTCTGACTTTGATTTAACTTATCAGTCCCATTGGCTTGAACAGGGTTACAAAGACTTCGGAAAGGGAGAATGTTGCATCTTCTCCCACAACTTTAAAGAAGATGCTGCTCCTTTTGGACACATCATTTGTAGCTTATTAAAACCAAACTGTGGGCTTTTATTATATAATCAATAGATCTAATCAAGTTTTATAGGAAGCGGTGGATTTATTTTATGTTTTCATAAATTCTCCTCATTTTGTCTATCAATATTTACAAGATATTTGAAAAGTAGTTTGAAAAAGAAACCCCATTCTGTCTCTCACATCTAGTTTATCAACAGGACTCTTAAACGTCTGTCCATGCTACATTAAAAGCAGAATCAAAAAAGTGTTTGATAACAGCTTATTAAATTTGCTCTCTTAAATCAAGTCAAGAAAGACATCCCAGATGGAAACTCATCTCATTCTCATAAATGCACTTTATGCACACAGGGGCAAGGCATGGATACTGATGAATCGCGGACATAAAATTCTGATAGATATTAAAGAAACCCCAAAACATTGCAGTGTTAACTCTCAAGTCTTTAACACGCTGTTGTTCTTGTCTGTACCTGTTCTGTCATTAAAAAAAATAACGCTGGATATGGTGCCTTCCAGCTGCAAATATATATGAAGGGTGTTGGGTGCTCAGTCTCAGACTCTCTCCTTAAAACATATTAAAACAAATGGACATAATTTCATTTTTAATTGTTTGCTGTTCAGCAGCATGGAAGATGTCTAGAGGATTCAAAAGCCCATTGCAGGCTTTCAGAAGTGAACCCTGGGAAACCAGAATGTGGTGCAATTTTACCCATTCCTGTTCTGAACAGAATAAGGGTTCCCCCCCCATTATTTTTACTGCAAATAGTTGTGAATCTGAAACGTAGGGTGCAATAGTGGATACTGTATCTGAAGTACTGTAGCTAGACTGCAGGGCCTTTGGAGTCTAACAGTTCCTGGGGAAAACAAAATTCACCACCTGTCCAAGAAGACTTCGAAGTGAATCTGTGCTGCTTCAGAGGTAGCACCAATGGAGCCGGCTTCCCTCCATGCTAGAACTCATTTTTTGCTCTCTGTCCTTTGGAAGGTTCCAGGGAAGCAGGAGTTATTTTGGCAAGGGAGCCTCATCCGCTATTAGATGGAGATGTCTGACTTCTGGGTTGGTTGTTGACACCAGTCTTCTGTTTTAGGGGGGGGTTTCTGCTTTCATTCTGTGGATGATGGAGAAGGGTCACACGTAGGATGTTTGTGTGGTGCAAGGGAGGAGCACAGTGATATCCCTCCTTTCCAGCAGTGCTGGGTCTCTATCTGAATAAATTCAGACTCATGGACATCAAATTTTTGAGCAAAGTGCCTTCTGGTCAATTTTCTTTAAAGTGAAACTCAAGGCAACTGACTTCGTTAATAAATTTTCTTTTACATGCCAATTTCTTTTTTTTTTTTTTTAAACTAATGAAATCTATGTCAATGTTTTCCCTGAGAAAAATAAGTATTTAAGACCATTTTATAAAAATGACTGCAATACATAACTTAATCTGAGGTTTAAGTGTTCTGGTTTTGTCTGTTGCTCCTCTTGGTTTCTTACCAAACAGTGGGTTGGCTTTGGGCTTGAAATTAGCAATTGCTTCAAAGCAGTACTTGGGATAGGCAGACTAAGAATCTGAGGACTGAGGAATTAAGATTTCAGCAACTCCCTTACGCATACAGAAAATTTAACCTAGTACCGAACAGCAAGTGTAGGGGTCTAAATGTCAGAGAAGTATGATCAGGTGTGCATTAACTGTCTGTTCTACCCGTGACCTGCCTCTGCAAATGTCCCCCATGCTACAGGCTCAGTCTGACCCTAAAGGATGAGATGTGTCCAGCAGGGTAGTTTTATCCCTCTTAAGGCACTACTAGGAAGCATCAGATCAGGATAAAATACATCTACCCTCCCCCCCACAAAAAAAAAAAGAAAAAGTTCCTGCCACTTAGTGAAAATGATTTCAGTGCTGGAGATGCCGAGCAGAGCAGGCTGACCTTCCTGGATGTGGAGAACTATCAGCATCTTCTCCCAGGCCTCCCCTGTGGCAGTGCTCTAAGCGGGCAGGCACTTCACAGCACTTTCTTGATGCTCTCTAGGACGTGCTCTTTCTCCTTTAGACTTCTTCCTTTTAATATTCTTTTTTTAGGGAGGATTTTCTTCTGTGGTCCATGTTGCTCTTGTGTTTTATCTCCTGTTACAAACATTTCTTTCCCCGCTGTGTGAGTGGGAACCTGTTTTCTGGTAACCCCCCTCTGAAGTCTGCCCTGCTCTTCAGCCTTCACCGCTGCTTGCTGAACTCTCCATCTTCTGCTGTCACATGCCGATTAGGTTGGGGCTGCTCCCAGGACTGGCTCTGAATACCAGATTGCTATAACTTTTTTTTTTTTAAAACTCTTTTTCAATGTTGAGTATTCTCAAAATGGGAAAAGTATGTATAGGGACCTTTGGAGATCATCTGTTCCAACCCCTCCCCTGCCAGAGCAGGGTCACCTAGAGCAGGTTGCACAGGAATGTGTCCAGGTGGGTTTTGAATGTCTCCAGAGAGGGAGACTCCAGAACCTCTCTGGGCAGCCTGTGCCAGTGCTCTGCCACCCTCCAAGTAAAGAAGCTTTTCTTCATGTTGAGATGGAATTTCCTGTGTTCCAGCTTGTGTCTGTTGCCCTGTTGCTGTTATGGAGAGATGCTTTTTGATGTCATGCATGAAAGTATGACCAAACTTATCTGAATTTATATATTTTAAAAAAAAAAAAAAAAGCCTTCTCCATAGACAGAAAGACACGTGAGAAAGCTGTCCTGGAGCAGATGCATGCTTTTATATGGCTTTGGATAGTAACCCATCCTAGCCAGACACAGCCTTGCCATGTGTGCAGCTGCTGGGGCGCTCCCACAGTTCTGCCCGCAGAGTTTCCAGCTGGCAGCACTCACGGCTTGAGGTCTTGGTTGGGTAGGACCAGTGCTGCGATGGAGCTCTGAACCCTCCCTGACGCGAGCTGGTGCCCTGCAGGCGGAGTGAGCCTATGCCCTGCGTGTAGGGGGTCTGAGCTTCCCTTCCCAACCTGGTGGGCACGAGTGAATGCTTTGCAAAGCAAACAGGTATTGGAATATCTCATAGTTTGTTGCAAACACCTCTTTATGTCCCCTGTCATCTTGAAGTAAGCATCGCTTATTTTTGTGTTGAAAGTAACTTTTTGTCCTCAGTTAGTGTGTGTGTTTCATTTTTTACCGAAGCAATCGTGCTGTTTTTTTGTAAGAGAAACATGCTGGAATTTGTGTTGGTACGAAATCCAAACCTGAATCATTGTGCATATCTGATGCTGTTTCATGCAGGAGATGATGTGCTTATGGGGAAGTGATTTGTGGAACCCTTCCCAGAAGGAGAGCAAATATCAGCCTTTGGATTGTCAGGTCGCTGCTGGTATATGAGCAGAGGTCTGTCAACCCCTGAACTTTTTGCAGCAGCAGAAATAATTTGTTTGGGTTTTTGTAGAGGTCCACTTTTGTTTTGGTGGAGAGTGTGTGTTTGTATGGACACATGCGTGATGTCGCACATCTATCTAGGGTGCTGATTTAGTTCAAGGACGGGATCAGGAAGCATTGCCAAGGGATTTAAGATGCCCTTCTGTTGTGCAATATTGTGTCCTATTTTCACAGCAGACTAATAATTTGCAGATATCATGTATTCAGCAGTTACTGTATGTTTTAATTTATGTTCCTGTTGTAATTTATTCACGGCCAAGAAGACATGGCTGGATTATTAATAGTGTTGGTCTGTTTTCTGGTGGTAACTTGTCTTTCGTGGCTGAGCAGGAGCTGACAGTGGAAGCTGGGTGGTAACCTGGAATGATGTCACTGCTTTGATCCTGACCTTAAAACCAGGGCAGGCTGCCTTTTTTGGTATTAGTACCTCTTCCTGCTAAAGCCACTGTAATTTCAGAAGAAACTGAACTTATGAAAAAGAGAGAAAATATTGTGTGTTTGGTATTTTTATGGTACACGGATTTAGAAAGGTCTCAGCTACACAGCTGTACCTAATCTGTTACAGCTGGCAGGTCTGTGGTGGGTGACCTCCAGGTTCATGAGGGTGCTGATCTCTTTTTTTTTTTTTTTTTTTTTATAACTTTTGCTTGGCATAGCCCATGGAATGCCCTTACAGAATATCCCTTCTGAAGATAAAACAAGTCAACAGTTGATAGTGAAAGACAAAACAACAAAAACCATTGAAATCTGGTAAATTTTTTACATTTCTTTACAATGAGGGTGGTGAGACACTGGAACATGTTGCCCAGAGAGGTGGTGGAGGCCCCATCCCTGGAGACATTCCAGGCCAGGCTGGATGTGACTCTGAGCAACCTGATCTAGTTGAAGATGTCCCTGCTTACTGCAGGGGGGTTGGACCAGATGACCTTTAAAGGTCCTTTCCAACCCAACACATTCTATGATTCTATGAATGCAGCAAACTCTCGACTGGGAACATTCTGTTCCCTCTGGAGCCGACTGTTGGGGGTCACTGTTCTTGGGGTGGTTGTTGTGCACCAAAGAGAAACCACTTTAAAGTGAGAGGGCTTTTTCTTGGTCCTTCCTTGCTTCCTTCCTTGCTTCCTTCCTTGCTTCCTTCCTTGCTTCCTTCCTTGCTTCCTTCCTTGCTTCCTTCCTTTGCTTCCTTCCTTCCTTTGCTTCCTTCCTTCCTTTGCTTCCTTCCTTCCTTTGCTTCCTTCCTTCCTTTGNCCTTGCTTCCTTCCTTGCTTCCTTCCTTGCTTCCTTCCTTGCTTCCTTCCTTGCTTCCTTCCTTGCTTCCTTCCTTGCTTCCTTCCTTGCTTCCTTCCTTGCTTCCTTCCTTGCTTCCTTCCTTGCTTGCTTCCTTTGCTTCCTTCCTTCCTTTGCTTCCTTCCTTCCTTTGCTTCCCCCCGCCCTGGGGATTCACCAAATAGCCATTCTCATATGTGGGGAGGGTAGGAGAGTCAAAATGTGTGGAGGTCTCAAACCTGACAATGTTCCAGAAGAGCTGGGGAAGCAGAGGACGTGGGAGCAGCCCGTGCTTGCTCTCTTGCTGTTTTACACTCGCTGCTCTCGGCTGCCAAGGACAGTATGTGCACTGTGCATCAAACAGGGAAGATGCTCATATCTTCTGGCTAGTGATTAACCCTGAAGTTGAGCTCCTTCTTGAGTAGGAGGCTGGAAGCATAGTGTGGGAAGCAGGTACTTATCTGATTACTTCTCTTTGGTTCTTCTTGACACGCTGCATATTTATTTCCGGATTATTTCTGGCCAGCAGGAGTTACTGATATTAATGATGGGTGAGACTTTCAAAAGATCCTGAATTTTAAAGCAACTTTGAAGCCAGTTTCCTTTAAACTCCCTTGAAAACTTCTGCTAGTACAACTTATTTAAACGTAAATAATTAAAATCTTGCATCTGTATAATCTTATGGTTATCACTCTCCATTCTTAACTTTTTGGTTTTTTTTGTAATCTAGATTAATAAATTCACTTTTGGGACAGAGATGGACTGTTCTTATATTACTTTAAATATTGTTATGTAGGTTTCCAATAGTTTCATACAACTAAATCATGACCTTGAGGAGGCTTGACCCTGTATCATAAAACATGTAAGGACATTTAAAATTCACGCTATATCTAAAGCGTGTAACAGGCTCTCTGTGAATGCATTTTGCACCACATGAATCAAATGCTCATAAACATAGGGGACTTAAAATCCCAAATGCAAGTCAGATTGCAATTTTTGTAACAGAAACCTATCTCTGTTGCTGCCTTTTGCTATCACAGAAGGGTGAATCTTTCTCATTGAAATGTTAAAGAAGCCATTAACTTCAATCAGTGTTTGGGTGGTCTTTTGCCTCCACCTTGCCATTTGATAGCAAAACATCCTTGCTATCTCCTGTGCAAAGAGGAATTAATCTGAGCTATGCTGCTGTTATTGCCTCCTCCTTGGCCACTTGTCTGATCAAAGCTGTAGTGTGATGGGGAGCTTCCAACTTTACCGTTACTCAATATAACAAAACCCTCTTGCAGAAGTTAGATCCAGCTTGCTTAAAAAAATTGCTCTGCTGCAATTAAGAAGGTGCTTGATGGCCCCTTTGATCCCTTGGCTAATTAGCAGGTTAGGGAACAGAGCTGATTCTGCTGAACTGGCCCACAGTGAACCAGGGAATGGAAATTACTGTATTTCTTGTCTCTTCCTGCCACCTGGAGCTGCTGGGTCTGCACCAATGGAGGCAGAGCTTGGCAATGGACCAGAGCCATGACGTACAATCAAACCTGTGGCGCTCTGTCAGATCTCCTGTGTCACCTGGATTTCGGTATTACAGACTTGCTTCCACATGCGAGTGAATACTATAGCAGCAAGTTGGGTTTTGTTTACTTGCTTCTTTTTAACTTTTCCTCTAGAGGTCTAAACCAAAACTGTCAGCTTTTGGTTACCAACAGTTTATTACTGTTCTGCCCACGAGTCTGCACAGAGCTCAGGGTCTGCTGGGCACCTTGGACCATTTTGTCTTTAATCCATGTGTTATCCCTGGATGGAGACACCCCATCGGACTCAGGGATTTCTGGCAGCCTCATTTCCTGGTGAGTTCACCCAGGAGAAGCTGCTTTGCTGGAGCAGTTCACATCAGTTTCACAAGCGGGAAATCTTGGTAGTCTCCTCATACCCTTTCTCAGCTTTCTGTCCAAGAATTTCTACTGGTCTGTTTGTTAGTAGGAGGTTAAAAAAAAAAAAAAAAGATTAAAAAAAGCAATGAAGCAACAAACCCCTGCAGCCAGGACAAGGCTGTGGGCTGTTTTATGTTGTGAGTCTCCCCTTGCAAAAGAGGACACAAGAAATCTGGTGGGAATTGAAGGTCTCTAGGAGACCTGAGACCCAAACCCTTCAGTCTGAGTACTCAGTTTTCAGCATGACCTTCTAAAAGCTTTGTTTAAATTGGGTTGCTGCAACCAGTGGCTTGCCTCTGGCACAGACATCCCTTTGCTCCTGTGATCTGCGTTGTGTTCTTACCCCTCTGGTCTCCCGCAAGCCACCACCGAGGCCAACCCAAGGGGCAAGGTGGGTGAACCCAAGGGGCAATGTTGGCCAACCCAAGGTGCCGCTTCCTTCAGCTCCCTTGTGGTGAGTTCAGCCTCAGCATGGGCACCTGTGGGCTCCCCGGTGCCACCCTGTGCTCTCCTTGTCATCTTCTCCAGGGCAGAGCATGCTGCCTGCGTACATCCCTATATACTTATGCTTCATGGTATAAAATCTAGCTTTGCAATTTACATTGGAAGTCTCACAAAAATGTCATAAAATTCGACAGCAATGCATATTAATCTTCTATCTTGTTTTATAACGTGCGAAATGTAGTGGCTCAGGTGCCTGTCTCTGAACAGGTATAACCGTGGTCCTGCTTTGCCTTTCAAAGAAATAATTGATATTTGCTTGGGGATATCTGGGACTCTATTCTCTGCTTTATTTAGGTGGGCTCAAATCCAATCAGTTTAGTTTGAAAAACTGATGATGATATCCTTACAAAGTCAATATTTCAGAACAGCTTCAAGGGGGGAAAAGTTAGAGGATACTAATATCCAGAGTGATGGCTTTTTAATCCTTTATCTTTAATTTAGGCCAACTATTGTGAAATAATCTTGTTATCCATAACTACCTGGCTGGGTGGGATGACATATTTCTTCGTTTCTCTGTAGCTCACCGCCATCCTTGTCTGTAATAGCAACATGTTCCTGGATGCCTAATGATAGCATGCAAAGTGTCTAATATTTTCCAATATCCTTTAGTAAAAGCTATGAATTCATATTTAATGAAGCCCAAGTGTCAGGGAGAGACATTTCAATTATACTTCTGACAAAAATAATATTCTGGAACATGCGGGGAGTTGTGAGAAATAATTGTACATTCCTTATTTATATGGCAACTCATAATGGAAAATATTTTTTTTTCCTCGTAACATGATTTAGTCTCATGAAACAGTGATTTTCTTCATTTTTCTGTGGAGTGCGGGTTCAGCTGCTGCTCTCTTCTGAGATGGGAATTTCTAATGAGAGTTTTTTTTCTTCTGGAGGTCAGTTACTTTACTAGCCATCTGAGCTAAGTGATGGGACTTAATTTTAGCCAAATCTCCTGATATTCTGTTTTGCATGTGAAGCAGAAAGATGCTGTTTGACACATAACGGATCATTTACCAGAAGAATTACTAAAAATGTGAAATAAACACTGCTTTTAGGACATGTTCTTCTTAGGTGTTTGGGGGCTGTCTGGTCGTAGGCAGTGAACGGGTTGAGCTGGAGAGCCCGGTCCTGGTTGCTGCTGTCTAATCCCCAGCAAGATCAAAGGGGAAGAGTATTCCCTTTAAAACCTTTGATTTTGACGGACAGGGAAGAATCAAAATGCATTCTGATCAGCAGAAAAATTTTCTGGCTTCATTGAGAATTTTTCTGCAGTTGTGGGAAGTGCACATTTTACTGAGGATAAGCTGATATTTGGCAACATCTAGTCCATGAAAATACTGTTGTGCTATTTGACATTTAAAACCAGTCATTTCAAAATCTTTATGGGGAAAATATTGGCTTTATCTTTTTTAATGTTGGTACTGAAAATATTAACTCTGCATGAAGCTCTGAAGTCGAGATTTGTTCATGTTACTTCAGGTATAAAAAATTTAGCACTTACATAAACTGTCTTTGCATCTCAACCACGGTTTCTCAGTGGATCCTACTGGACAGCCTGTCTGATGTGGAATAGTTGAAAATAAAAAGATGAATTTTTATTGTAAATTGGTTTAATTAAAACCAGAACACCTGACTACGATACCTGTAGTTCTAATAAACACCTTCTGTAAATTGCTGAGATTACACCCGTGTGACATCTTTACACCTAAGTGCAATGCTTACCCGGGTGCCTGCCCAGCGGGAATTGCAGCTCTGAGCCTCCTAAACCAGAAACCTTCGGTGGGAAGGATGAAGGCAGTGCTGGATAACTTTGCAAATTCCCTTCCTAAAGAATTAAAAATATATTTGCTCTTTTATCACCTTTTTCCCCCACGCTTTCTCGGAATTAGTTCACCAACTGTCTGTTTTAACACAGAGACAGGAAGAAAAATACCTTTGTGCTTGGTTTTTAAGAGATTGAGCTTTATTTTCTTTGTGCAGGTTTAAATAATGCGTATTTGACTGAAACACATGAAATAGAGGTCAATGGCATAAAAAATGTCAGTGTTTGTGTGGAGCTTGTTGAACTTGTGAGCAACATGTAGATATTGAGACAAATTCAATATTTGGCTTAAGTGCAGACAGCTCCCCAGACTTCAGAAATTCATACCAGCGGTGAGCTGGTTTCTGGCATGTTGAACACGATGATGTTTGTACTTCAGAGGTAATTCTGGACCTAGTTTGAGAAGTGTTTACTTTTCTGGAATTAAATTGTGGAGGATATATATTTTGTGTGGATATTCATTTAATTGAGTATATTAAAGGGAATATATTAAATTTTGGAGGGTATATTCAAGGAAACTGGATATATTTTTATGTCTGTTCAGGATCTTTGTTTTAGAAATCTTTAAGCAAAAACCAGGAGCGTCATAAATGCATCACTTTTTCCTTGAATTTCTGAGCAGTTAATCCTTGGGGGGGGGCGGGGGGGGGGTATCCCACCCTATTGCTGATCTTCACCTACTTAATGCTGTGGTGTTCCCCATGGTGTGCCCCACTGCCACAGTCACCCAACGGTCCAGACTGAAATGCCTCAGTAGCACATGTTTTATTGGCTGTAAACCCTTGTGGAGATGTGCATACATTTAAGCATGTTTTTCTTAGTTGAGGTTTGTGTGCAGAAATTCAGAATTGTTTTCCATTAAGGAATATGTAATACAGCTGGTTGTTTTTTTTTTTTTCTCTTCTTTGTGATCAAGCCTGAAGTGCTGTTGCATTTCAGATGTAGTTAGCACTCGCAGTCTTAACTGCTAACATCAGAGTGTTAATTGATATGGAGTATGCAGTAATTAGTTATCTAGCTAAAATAAAGGCAAGCAGAGGAATCCCTTGAATGGTCACAAAGTAACTGGGACATCAATCAAAGGCTTGAAGATTTTGAGATTATTCTAAATTTAAACAGAGTTCAGACCCCACTGGAGACCCGTGCCCTGCCTAGGAGGCTTAATTAGACTAACTGTCTGCGAGACAACATAAAACAGATGGGTGCGTTCCTGTTGGAAGTTGTTTAATGCACCTTTTGTTAGCTCCAACAGCATCCGCATGAACTTCTAAGCATCCTTGACTAAGCCTTTTGTTTAGTCTCTTATTTCCTTAAGGGGGGAATTTTAATAATAGGAATAGCTACATTGAAGAGCTTCATACTTCCAAGAGCTCTGAGCTGGTAACATCTGCCTGGTGTGGGGATTCATCGTCAAACCAAACCTGGTGGTCAATTGAGTAATTTGAACAGCGGAGCCTAGCATCTCAGCTAAATATAATATATAGTTTGGGAGATGGGGGGGATATTTTTTAATGAATTAGGGCATAGAATGTATTAAATAAAGTGTGTATTAATAATGGAAATGTTGTGTAAACTGTGGGGTTTTTTTTAGTAATCAATTTTTCCCTACCAGTATTTTTTGTGAAGCAAAACAGCCCCTTCCTTGCACACTGTTATGCTGGTGCTTTTGCAGGAGCTGTTGCAATTAAACTTTAAACCAAAGACAAAGACACTTTGCTGCTGCTGAGATCTTGCCTGGGGCTGATCCCACCTCACCTGCCCTAGCCCCAGGTTGCCTAGCTGGTGGCTTGTGTCCCATTCTTCTGTCACTTACTCCATTTCGACAAATATTCCCTTCCTTGACAGCTCCCACAAACCAGGGCTGACACAGATCTTGGTCCTTAGCTCTGATACAGCTGAGGTAAGAGCGCGTCATGATGTTGTATGCTGCAGAGACAGACTGAAGGAATATTTTCTCTTCAGAGAGTAGAAGCTAAGAAAGTTTTCAGTGACTTTTCATTAATTTAGCTTTTGCACATTAGACTGTTTTCTGGTCTAGGAGCTGCTACCAAGCTGTGCAATGCTCTGCTGGCATACGTGTGTTGTACACCCAAATATATCGGGAAATACAGAGAATAAGAAAGCTTAGGCTCCCCCCCCAGTAGGAAACACAAGGGATTCTCTCTACCCAGTTAAAAAAATGCAGTAACTTGGTAACCTTTTGTATAAGACAGTCTGAGGACAAGTGGTATATTTGCACTCAAGGGTTTTGGGAGATTTCTTTGCTTCTCTCAAGCCAGCTCAGCATCCGCGGGAGCTCTTGGGGTCACTTAGCAATCTTCAGTTTGCTTCCTTGCCCGTGAGAACAGATGGAGGCTGACTTCGTGCTTGGGCTAAGCTCAAGCAACATCAGGAAATCGGTACAAAGGTAGATGAAGAGAAAAACACTGACATGTTTATTCCTGGTTTATAGGACTCTCTTCTATCCCAGCAAGTGTTTTTCTTTTGTGTTGTCCCTTGCCAGCAAAGCAGTCTTACCAGCTTTGTGTGGGATTTGGGTCATCAGACAAAAAGAATCAGATCTTCTGTCCTTGAAAAGCTTCTGTGGATTTTTGGTGGGAGTCCCAAACAAATTTTAATTTCTGAAAAATAAAAAAATGATCTTTTTGGAATGGTTTGTTGCATGCCTCTGCTAGAAGTCTGTATTTATTTCCCTAAAGTTAGTTTTCATAATATTATGGCTTTTGCTGCAAATATCATTTTCCTAGCTTTTGAAGCTTAAAAGAGTAGTAGAGCTCCCTAGCTTTACATATTGCTGGATGCTTCATAAGTGACTTGATTTGTCTAAGCACACTTTAATACTTTTGATGAAAACACTGGAGTTTTCATGGATGAATAAGACCTAATTCTGCCTTGCGAAAACATCACGATAAATAAGAGCTGATGCCATTGCATTGAGAAGAAGCAATTGTAAGTAATGGGAAGAAAATTCTATTCATGGAAATATTTCTTGTCCAGAGGGTCATACCCATTGTTATTTATCTATCTGATTTTAACTTGCAAAATGTCTGTATTTGGAGGGAATGCAGACAGTGGTTGTATTTTATTAAAAGTAGGATCTGAATGCTCTGGCTGGTGTTGGCTGAGTTTAGAATAACTTAATTGCTGAAAACGCACATATTCCGCAGGAAAACCCTGAGTATGATAAACTCTGCCTGGCACAATCGGTTTGTCACTTTTTCCAAGCATGGGAATGTATTTATTTTTGTTGCAGTGGCTGTTTTGATGCTTCAGATTTTATCTGATAAGTGTTGAAATTTTCCAAGATTAAAAGGAGTTACATGAAGTTATTCTTGAGGATTCCATTCACCAATTTTCTCTGACATTTAATTCTTCTTTTAATGCTGTATTATGCTTGATTTATCCTTAGTTCTCTGAGATTGTCTTCCTCTTTCTCTTTCTTCTTTTTGACACTATAACATGTTCCTTTCAATGTTTTTATAGATCAAAGCACCCTCCTCTACCTTTCTTCCTGTCACTGTCTTTAAAACAGGTATTTCAATTAATGTAGACTGTAGCTGGAAAGGAAAGATAATTCAAGAGCAGTATAGTGCTGTGGTAATTTAATTTGGGCATCTCTGAGTATCTTGCTGAATTTCCAGTTGTTAACGTGCTTAAATTCTTTGTCACATTTCATTTTCATGGAAAACTTAGGGGACACCTACAGACAGCTGAAGTGCCCCAAAGAAAGCAGAAGAAAGGAGAGAGTTTAGAGAGGTCTCATTTATTCGCATATAGTTTTTGAAAATGAAATGAATCTTTAATTGGCAACCAACTCCCTGGGAACGCTGCTCCGCGGTCGAGTGCGTCCCCTGGGACTTGGTCACCTCCTAAGCAATCTCTTGCATGTTTTAGTCATCTGTGCTGCTGGCAGCCAACCTGCAGCGAGTTCCTCGGGGGAAGCCTGGCGCACCACTTAGGGGGGGAGCAAAAAATTATTCATAGTTCAGAACCAGCTGCTCAACCGAGATCACTTTACTTCATCAGAACAGCTAACTAGAGGTTTGTATGTTCTCTTTCTTAATTGACATATCTTATCAAGCAAATCCCTAGAAAGAGGATGGAGTTGGAATCACTTTTTCTTTCTTTTACATCTTTCTCCACTATGGAGCAATCTCACTTGGCAGTAGAGGCTGCTAAGACATCAGAAGGCAAAAGAAAGACGGATGCAGGTGGTCTTTCTACACAGCATCAGAAGAATCAAAGATTTATAAGGATGCTCATTCCTTTCAAGAAGCCACCATTGATGAGGAAGCATCAGTTTTCCATAAGTGGGACTCTTTTGCGATATAAAGAAAAGACTTAGTAGCTGAACTGCAGGGAAACGTGTGTTTTTTCCCTGGCACACTGTGTCCCTGCAATTCACCTCTGGGCTCTTCTGTCCCTGTGTCCTGGCTGGACAGGAGGATGCTGGGCGGCAGGTGTGAGCATGTTTTGGGTGTCTGTGCCTAGAAAACATCTGTCCCAGGCGATGGCCTATGGTTGCATCTGCTACTTTCCATGGCATCACATGCCATATGTGGTTTCTCTTCCCTCATTGTAGGGCCCCACCTGGTCCCTTCCCCTGGCTGCAACGCAAAGTTAGGATGGATGGAAGGAGGGAAGTAGAGTGGCTTGGAGCTTCCTCAGATTCAGCTCATGAACCTAGTTCTGGCCACCTGTGGTTTGTTCTGAAGACTGGAGTTATGGATGTACACAAGTGTGTTTGCATCCAGTCCCTTACGGAGAATCTTAATTTGTTGCAAGAATGGGTACTTTAAGGTACTGAGCTGGGAAAACAGGAACTCAATTTCTAGCCTGTGTTTGAGCTTTAGTGAGTACGTGGGAGATGTACAGCTGTGCCATGTTGGCTCTCCTCATCTGAAAACTTGTGTTTAAAGAAGTAGGGATATGGGAAATCTTGGAGTTATTTAACCACTGAGTTGGAATAAAGCAATTGGTATCTACTGAGATGCTGATGACTCTGGTCTGTTCCACGTATGTCCGTGTTGGGGTGAGAAGGTGTCTCTTTGTAGGTAGGTTGTGATTCTACTGAGAGCAGCACTTCAAGAAACCTGCAGAAGGGAGAAGAAATGTCAAGGTGGACGGTTATGAAATACCATCTGTGTTCACGCTTCCTTCGTGCTGAGATCAGTTAGTGGTTAGGTCGTACCCTCACAGGAGAGGGGTTATCTCTACTCAGTTTTACAAACCTTCATCTAATCTCCTCTTCTAATCCTGATAAAACCATGGTGGTGTCACTGGTTTATTTCCACAGATCTGGTGCTAACATTTCGCATAACAGTTACAGACTGGTGGGCAGTGTGAATATGTATCGCAATTCTTTAAGTTTGTTTTGCGATTTAATTAGCTGCTACTTTGATCTGTTGCAGTGTAAATAGGAAAGTGAAGTAGTCCATTTTTTCCCAGAAGGCCCAGATAATGTTTAAACTGATAAAGGCACAATGTGTTTCAGCAGCTGCTTTTCGTTCAGTTTGTCATCAAATGTATTTATTTGTCAGAAAACAGCCAGAAGGATCATATAGTCTTTTTTTTTTGCTTTGAATTTCTTTTCTTTTTCAAATACTGTAGGAGCGTTGCACTTGTGTTACGTTAATCTCTTCTTACATTCAAACTGAAATTGCATTTGTTATAAGTAATCATAAACTGACAGACTTGAAAAGCTAACATTTGCTAGCTTCAAAGGAAGGAAAACTGGTGATAAGTGAGGTTGTAAAAAGTCAAATTAAATGTTAATTGATGCAAGGGCACAAAGCAGTGAGGCACTTATTTTAGATGCAGGCGCTACATTTATCAGACTTGACAAATTGACCACTGTGGTTTCGTGGATATTCTCATTTCTATTTTCTTCATCTTCGTTTATATGAAGAGGAAGCTCTTGGGAAAAAATGGTGGTTGGACTACAGCTAAAGCCAACTGTTTATTTGGACCGATGCAAAACTGCAGGTGAGACTTGACTGCCATTGTGTGTACTTGAAGTATTTTATTTTGGGAAAAGTGGTGATCTAAAAAGAACAGTACTGAGTAGTCCTGGTAATTTGCATAAAGAGAAAGGACATTCACATACTTGGGGAAATAAATTGAAAATCCTTTCTTAATCATCATATTGCATTTAAATTATGTGAATTTGCATAAATCCTGATAAATGCTAACAACCTGAGTGATTCAGAATCATCACAAAATCATAGCAACTACTTGTTATTATATATATAAAACAAAGAATTAAAGTTATCGAAACTAAACCAGATGTTAGGGACCATTCCTCTTCTCTCTTGTTTCCTGCTCTCCCTCCTTAATAACCTGAGATGAATCACAGACTGTTTAGAATTGCTTAATGCTTAAAATAGGTAGCAGAAGTAGGACAGATACATGAGCATACATTTAAGATATTTGCATTGGCCTTCAAAGTAAGCTGATTTTGGAAAAAAAAAAAAAGGAAAAAGAAACAGGGGAGGGGGCACGACACACAAAAGTTATCTTTCTCTTGAAAATGGAATTCTCTTGAATTCTAAATCAATGTGTCTTCATCCTTGAATACTGTCTGCCCAGCTGAGGAAAGCTTTGGAGCAGAAAATAGAAAGACTGAGATCCTGGTCTTCAGATTTCTCTTAGCTTCAAAGCCCAGCCTTCCCAAATTAGCCTAAATTTTGTGTCCTCAAAGGCGGGGGGTGGGGAACAAACCCAAAAAACCAAAAAAAGCCAGCAGATATTTTCTCACCCACTCACTTGAACCCTTTGGGACTAGGGTGAGTAACACGAGTGGGGTTCTGCACTGAAGCTCCTAATATAAAGCCTTCAAAAATTAATGTGTATCTGGAGTCTGAGAGCAGCTCCTTTATAGTGATAATTTTTGCGCAAGCAAAGCCGCACAGTGGCATAATGAAGACTTAAATAATGAAACAGTGAGGCAGTAAGCGATAGCTCTGAGAAGTGTTAGTAATATTAGACTGTGGTTTCAGGTTTCTGTTGTTGGGACTGTATAGGTGTGGGGGAACAAGAAGCCTCACCCTTCTTGGTAGCTCTTCAGCAATGTCAAGCCCCACAGCCCTATCACGTTTTCAAAGGCTCCGGCTCGGGTTGGAGAGAGGAGTACTTTACAACACGCTGGAGAACAGCGTAGGATGCTTTCTGGAGGAGCATCTCACTTGCTCCTTACTTAAGTGTATGAATACTTTAACTATTTATTTTTTTTTTATTAAAACAAAACCAAAACCAAGGTACAAACCTAACAGAAAAAAAACCCCAACCAATCTGACCTGATTAGGTTGTCACAAATGTATATTTCTACCTAGGTTTTCTGGCTGGCTTCCCTCCAGCTTTCTGACCTCCTGGAGAATATAATCTTGCGTGAGACTTAACTCTCTCACCCTCAGAGCTCGTTGGTGCTTTAGTTTTATAGTGCTGACACTGTGGGAAAGACTCGTCCCTCAATTAGACTTTGAGTTGACCAGTTGGTATTGGCTTTGCTATATAGTCAAATAATCTGCATTGCCTTTGACTCAAAACCAAATGTTAAGGTTTTAGTACAAATTATGAGAAGGTATTTTTGCAGATTGCTACAAGCTAGTCACAAAGGGGCCTCCTGTTCGTTCAGTGTCTCCTCAGCATCTGAATGCTGATTGCAAGGATAAATGTAGAAACCACCCAGATGACTTTCATGAACTTTTTATGTACTAAGCCAAAACAAAGAAAAGAAAAAGAAAAAAAAACAAAAACAAAACAAAACAGAAACAAACCCAAAAAAAGCACCAGATGATCAGGTCAATGTAATGTAATTATCACATTGAGTAATCCAGATGAAATAAACCGGTACCTGGGTAGCTGTGTGAGGAATTAAAGGACAGCGTTGGTGAGGTGTTAGTCCTCAAAGCAAACAGGACAACACCAGCTGTGCTGGTAACTGGTTTGTGTTTTACAAAGGCACTTAGGTGTATCCAGAAATGTGTCTGATAATTCTGGGCTTGGAAATGTGGCAAGTCATTTGAAATGTCCACAGGTATTCTGAGATGCTTCAGTTCAAAGGTCAGTCCATCAGCTGTCATATGTCAACTACCCTAAAAATTAATGTTTAAAAAAGGCATTAAGAATAGAGGCCAAACAGAAGGCTGGAGATACGTTCCTGCTGAGTCAGAAGTCATGTGTTTTTTCAGCTGGACACATGAAGAGGTTCCTGATGTTTGCTTTTTTTTTTTTCCTAAAAATATAAGAAGGTGTGTTGTAACTTGCTCAGAGGGCAGTTGCTTTTGGCTTGTGATGACCACCTTATATACTGTATGAGCCCCTTATCTAATGACTGTTTGTTTTCTCCCCCCAACCCAAAGCTTGAGTTTCTGGTTGTGAACCCACTTACACTGAAAGCCCAGGGAACATGGATTCCTCCAGAGTGTGCCAAAATCAGCTGATTTCTCCCATCTTTCATAATTCTGTCTTCCATTGCTGCAAAATCCTCCTCTGTCCTCACTGCAGCACTCATCTCTGTGCTGCAGATCTCTGCTTTGTATTCTACCCCGCTTCCCCGCGGGGAGCTCCTGTCGAGGCTGGGGAGCTTCCTGAATGCAGAGTAAGTTACAGTGAGCTCCAGTGGTGATTAGGGCAGGCTTTTGCCCTCAATGTTTGATATAATTCTGTATAATTGTTTATATATAAAAAAAAAAAAAGCGGGAGGGGAATCAACACCCCTTCCCCCTTGTCCACCTTGCAGTATTAACCTCTTGGTTGGTAGTTTACCACCATCTAAATTTTCACTGAAATGTATAGTCTTGATACGAGGAGCATCTGAGGGATCTGGGATTGTTTACCCTGGAGAAAAGGAGGCTGAGGGGAGACCTTATTGTTCTCTACAACTACCTGAAAGGGTGAAAGAATTTCAAAAAATAACAAAGACAGCTATGTCTGTCTGTCTTTATGAATTAGCATTGTAGTGTAATGTTATTCTTTAAGTTTCTGAAGAAAACTTCTTTATTCAAAGTTTCTTGGCTTCCTCATGGGATAAAGTAGGCTTGAAACTAGCCAGAGAGGTGTCTAGAAGACCCCTGGAAATAAATGTGAGAAACAGAACCATAGCCTGTGCTGTGCTAGTGACAAAGGCTGCAAATAGAGTACACTCAAAGTACACAGGTGATCCTGTTATCTTAACAACTATTTGCCTAATAACAGAAGGGTTTAGATTAACTATGTAATTAACTGCTACAGAAAGGCCACTGTATGTGAAATAACTGGGAACACGCCTGCCTGTTTATAAAAGTACTTTTTAAGATGAATAGGTGGTGGAGGGGAAGTGATGATTATGGATAAGAAGCAGAACTTCAGACTTCCTTCCGAGGTCTGTGCTATCCATAACCTTTTTCTCCAAAGCCCCCATCTGTTTTCAAACGCAGGACCAATGCTGCATTTTCTACTTGCATGAATTTATTTATATTTTGGTTATTGATGACTAATTCTGGTAGCCCCCCTACCAGCCTGCTCCGCGTACCCTGAGCAAACATTGTCAGATTTGGGGCCAGCCTTCCATTCTGTCCCCTTCCCACCAGATGCTGCGGGGGACCTTCACATCCGGGGTTTTCTGAGCTGCATTCTCTTTGCAGATAAATTCTTGAGGTGGAAAAGAATAAACTTTTATAGTTAAGTTTTATTTAAACTCAGGTAGTAATTATGTGCTCTGTACCCAGACAACTTTGCAAGGCCAGTTAACTTTCCTGTAAACAGTAGTTTGTGGTGTGTGTTTTTTTTTTTTGTGTGTGTATAGTAACAGCTTCTAAAAGGTTTAAAATGCTTTAAAAAAGATATTTCATGACTCTCTGGTGTGAGTTAACACCTCCTGTATGTCCTTTTCTTCTTTGACATTGTCATTGTGGGTTAATTCACTCAGAATATATAATGCCACTTCTCTATGTTTTAATTTTTATGGGTTGTTTGTCTCTACTTCATCTGCTTCATATGGGTTAATTATGTAAATCTTTGTTTCATGTCACATAAGTCTCTTCATTTCACACCTCCCTGGAGCTGGTTAATACCCAATAAAGGTGTCTGTCTTATTTCTTATTTGTGTGTGTGCCTCCTGATACAAGTTAATGCTCTGTCAGGCCTGGGGTTTAAATTATTTAAAGTATGTTGGATCTTTCTACTTTGTCTCAATGCAAGTTGTATTCAAGATATGTTTTTAAAATATATTTTTCATGAGACAATAAACTAGCTTAATAATTCTGTATGTCAGACTTGAAGTGTGTGAATAAATATGGTGTAGAGTGAATATATAGTCTCAATACTTTCAGCTATTGTACGCTGGTATCTCTTTGGGGTGTTTTTTCTGTGTATATTGGAGCTTATGGGTACCAGGAATGAAATAATTTCTTTAATAATCAACAGATTGTAACAAATATCATGATTGACTTCGATGTTGCTTGATTTGCAGGTGGGCAGTGCAGGAGCTGGCTGCAGTGGAGCGGGGTCCGGGCCCTGAAATGCTCCAGGGACTTTTGAGGCAGTAAGATAAGGGTTGTGTGCATTAAAACAAGCCGTATTTTAATGAAATTTATTTTAATGAATACATTTTTATAAAGACTATAGACTTAGTGATGCTACTAAAGGTAAAAAAAACCCAAACCATATGTTAGAAAAAAGCATTTAGCACCGAGATGCAGCTTCCTGACCCCAAACTGACTGACAAAGCTACCTACTCTGGTTATGACGAAGAACTCCTTTTGCAAAGCCAAAAAGAAATAAAGCCTTGTGTTAGGGAATTGTGTTGTTTAGAGCCCCTTGATAGAATTTGCAGGGCGCGTTATCACACCATCATTTCAAGACTCTTGCTATAAAATCAGGAAGCAAAACAAAAGAGCCTGAGAAACTGGAACAGTTTGGTAAACAAGATAATTAATGCATTTCCTCTGTAAGCATACACAGGAGTTCAGTCAGAGAAAGCAAATTGAACCGAACCCTACTCTTTATTAGAAAATTTCCTTTTGCTTCCCTCTCTATGTGTAAACTTTTCATTTTTTGGGAAACTGCAAATAGCTCACCCTCCCTAGCAGTCTCTGTATGCTTGCTTGGGCGTTCAGGAGTAGAGTAGATAAGTGCCAGGGAGGATGCTGTTTTGGTGAGGATGATGCTATTTGGTTGAGTACAACACCTGGGTGAGATGCTTGGTTTGTGTGCTTTCCTAGAAATCTAAAGAAATAACTGTGGAGACAAAGTCAACATTTTCAAAGTGTAACAGCTGATGGCTGAGGTGCAACAGTCACCTCTGCAATATAAATACAGTTGTGTACGCGTATGCATGTATAAAAGTGCATTCCAGGGTGCGTATTTATATTTTTTCTACTGTATGCTCTCTTCTTTCTGTTCTTCTCATTTTCTTACTTTTTCCTTAAAAGGCTCCATTTTTGTTGCTCCCAGATGTTCATTTTTGTGTGTACGAGTACGGTATGCCTGGCTGAGCTATGTGTGGCTCATGCATAGACCTTCTTATTCTCCTTGCCTCTTTTCTTTTCCACCAAAACAAAGTAAAATTCAGAATAAATTGCTTGACTTAATGTGAGCTTAACCTTGAGTAATTTTGAAATTGCTATTTCTTATCATTTAGCCCCCTCTCCTCAAACAGTTAAAAAAACTTGCAAATCCCACTGCAACAACAAAAAGTCACTCCTCCAATACCATAACAAATCTTCTATTTCAGCCTCTATTTGCTTTTCAAAATATGTTTCTGTTTGTCTTGGGTTAACATCTGGAGTGGATGGTCTGTTTCTCAGTCCATGTGCAACAGATTGTGTGGATGAGCAAAGGAGAAGACCATCAGTGAAAGAGTTTGCTCTGTTGTGGTCAGCGGGGAAAGGGATGATACATAAAAAGATGTAAAGGATTTATCAATACTTACTGTTGCAGCTGAGCTACTATGGTGAATGAAAGCTGTTGGTACAGAATGAGATTCTTGCCTGCCTTGTGGCGGAAGCAATATTTGCAATGAGAAATCTGACTTTTTAACATATGTATATGGTTACAGATGGTTGTATTACATTCCTTTTGATTGCAGTAATGTAATCTTAATTTTAAAAAACTAGTTTTTAAGATGTACATCAAGGGGATAAAAATACAGATAAAATCCTGACCAAATATCTGGTCCCTGCATAGTAAATACTTCTTGCAGCTCATCCCGCTCTTTGTGCTCTCTTGTGATCAACAAATAATATTCTCTCGCGCGTACCTGCACACCCAGAAACCTAGCTATTTGGAGGTTTGCCAAGATGTCAGGTTCCTTGATTGCTGACAGAAGTCAATGACAGAAGGAAGTGTCCCTCTAAGTTGCCTGCTGTACTGTAACTGCAGGATTAGCCTCTGCAATAATAATAATAATAGATCTTTCTCTACTTAACGTTTAAGCGACTCTTTACTTTCATCCTTCCCTAAGGGATGCTATTACTTAATCTATTCGTATTCGTGCTGCTTAATTTTCCCTAGTGCAAAATTAAGCAAAGCAAAACTCTAGGCTTAAGTTAATCCTAGTTTTATAGTTCTTTTGTGCTCTGTGTGGACAAGCGGGTATTGTATTGGCAGGCGGTTACGCTGCGCACCTCTGTCTTGAGGCGTGAAAGAAGATGTATGCTGAGACGATGGTAAGACTCCTTTAACCTTATATCTACACAGGTAAATTAATGCCCAGAGCATTTGAATTGTTTTCAAAACTGTACAAGAGGAGTTGAAACAAGATAGCATAGCATTTATCGTGAATTGTATTGGACATAGAAAAATCTAACAGCTTATTTTTTTCAGTGTAAAATTGTAATATAAACTCAAAATGCCACAAAATGAATCCAATCTCCTTGCGCTCTTGAGATTTCAGTGTTGCAGCCTTTCTTGCATGTGTAACTTTGTTTTCGGTGGGTCTCTTCACTTTGAAAACTTCAAGTGATTTTGTGGGTACTGAAGGATTTTGTGCTGTAATTTTCTTAAGGCCGTTACCAATCATGTCGGATGTCCTGACTAATCTTTCAGTCTCCTGTGAAAGTTAGAAAGGGCTTTTCTACAACAGAATCGGGACAATTACTTCATCAAAATTACAGTACATTAGCCATGAAGTGTCAGAAGATGGCAGCCAATTTCTGCTGTTTGATCAAGATATTCAAGATCCTCCTCATTCGATAAGAACAAAAACTCTTAGAAGAGGAAATGAGATGTAATGGTAATTTCCAGATTGCCTGTCAGCCCTAAACACATTTCTATCCATCAAGACAGTGACATAACTTTGACTTCTCTAGCATTTTATGGTTAATTTGCATAACCCACAGCACCCGTACTTTCGTGAGGCTTCACAGCAACTTTTCCACGTGTAATTCGTAGAAAACCCTTCTTCATAGTGTAAACGAAGGCTGAAGAAGTTTACTGTCACTGTATGACTCATTATCTGAACGTATCATGGTACTGCTGCACAACTTGTGTGTAGCTTTCAATAAAAATGACTGCTATAAAATCAAAGCTCTCCTCAAATAAACCACACAGGTATTATTTTATGCCTCTATGTCTGTGACTGTGGTAATAAATACTCAGCAATAAGGTTTTTATGGTTTTTGATGGCTTGGTGTTAGATGACTGGTTAAATGAGTGGCTTTCTGTTTGCCAGATAAGGGCTACTGAATTTATTGTCTCTGGATTAGTAAGGGCACGTGTCCTGCTGGCTGTCCAGACTACAGACGGAAAACATATAATGCTCAAATGTTCAGACTTGTGAACTGGGTTTATTTTGTGGTAAGTGACTGAACTTGCTGGTTCAGTTCACAAGAAATTCCCAATAACGTCTTGTAGAATGAAGTCTTTATTGCTGCTTCAGATGATATCAGTACAATGAGGAAGGGAGCAAAGTCCTTAAAAAAGTTACTTGGGGAAAAAAGGGATTAACAGTTTTAACTTTTACTTAGATTTTCCTAGGAAGTAGCCTATGCCTGACAAAAGTGCAGGCACCAGTGCAGCTCTACCAAGACCTCTCATCTATGTGATAGCAGAAGATGGTTAGCCTGAAAGGAAAAGGCTTAAGGAATATTGAAGCAAAAAAGAAAATGGATTTTTTCTTTAACATAAAAATAAAGGATAAAAATATGAAACATAAATGAAGAGGATGGTGTTCTTGTCCTCAGCAATGCCTCTTCTTTCAGTATTAACTATCTTACTTGCTGCTTTGTTTTAGTGGGAAGATTTAAAAGGGAAGGAGGAAGATGGGTTTATTCACCTCAGAGGGATGCTAGAATGGCAAAGAACTTCTCTGGGAATGATTTCTGTCAGTAGGGTTAACAATCTGCTTTTGGGCAGTTTCATTTCATGTTATCTGAATGTATAAAGGGGCAATCAACAAGAAGAGTTTAATTTGACTTTAAACGTAGTCTGAGATAGATTGGGACGACTGAATGCAGGGGATAGTGAGGAGGCAAGAGACCTTCTGAAGAAGCTCCCTTAAATAGAGCAGTGCTACCTCATGTTCACGCTTCTGTAACCCAAGTGCTAGAAATGGTTCATTCCTCTTTAGTGAAATCTGAAAAATTCAGTCATTTGGTGCATCGAAAGAACTGTGGTGACATGGCCTCTGCTGCATTAAGGCGTTTTTTTAATTGTATATAATATTTCAAAATAAACAAAGCAACAATTTGATCCAGATGATAATCCTGCTCTAGTTAGGTATATGGCTAATTTACCTGTGTGTTTTAAGAGAGTTTGCCTGTATCCTTTACATATTCATTATGCATAATATAATCAATTATTATAATTCCAGTGGATTTATAAATACATTTTTATAGTTATTTATAATCCTACATGTATACAGCTGTAAATTGGAAGATAATAGACACTATACTAGGAAAAATGTAATCCTGTGATTTCCCAGCACCCACCCCAAATTGTACAGTTGGATTTATCATACTGGTTCTAGCAGAGATGTGGTCTCAATGGCTTCTATAGTAATTATGGAAAATTTACTTAGACTGGTCCAGGCTGATTAAGGAACATCAGGTTTCAGCAGTGTGGGTGTGCTCCGCAAAGATTGGTCAAACAACAGTTAGGATGTGCTCAATCCTCTTGGGCTCCAATTAAACCTTTGCTTATCCCTCTACTTAGCAAAGCTCTGAGGCATGTTTTATGTTAGGTGATCTACATAATCTGTGCCCACCACAGTGGAAGAAAGCATAGCTGCGATTCCACCACAGCCGGTGAGCGTAGCAAGGCTCATGGCTGAATTAAATTTTTTGTTTACATGCTTATGTTTTCTTTATTTTTTTCCATAAATGTTTCACATCAACCACTGGTTGCATTGTGACTTTTCACAAACTGTGTGATACTAAAAGTCTAAAACCAGGAAAAATATCCCTAAGGGTGATCTGCAAAACTCTGCAGATTGGTCGCTGTACATGGAACACTTTTGGGTGACAAGTTTTCTTTTGTCTGTGCCTTCATCTCTGGAAGCTTCATCCCTTATAAATACTCAGAAATATCTCCTGACTTATTGCAGCGATATCACTTGTAGACTGGAAACATCAGGCTGAAGGTGAACAGACTTCATCTGATAGTGTGACTTACTGAAGCTATCAGATATAGAGCAGCAACCCAGCCTTTTTGCTGAATTGTTTGCTTTCAGGAAAGGCTTTATTTTTAGTGCACTTATCTTGCAGTGCACGAAAGTGGTGTTTTATCGACAACCTAGTCATAAAGAGGGACCTGCTCCTGGCCTGAAAAACTGATGATCTGGCAAGAGGTGAGCTATCAGGTGGACAATATGGGCTGTGATAGTGTATTGCAGAAGATGGGAGAGGGCAGAGTTTGTTTGGGAATCACTTTTTTGCCTACATATGTGGTGTTTGTTGCTGTAGCTTCCAAGCATACACAATGTGATTGTGGTTAAAACCGTGGAAGGGTGATGGAAGTTGGGAGCAACTGGGAAGGAGGGGAATGGGTAGCAGAGCAGCCTGCTCTAGGCGGGAGTAAATGCTCAATAACAATGGAGAGATACTAGAGAAAGAGGAGGATGAGGCTGAGAAATAGGCTTTGAGATTTTTTGGGAGAGGTAATGCCAGACTTTGGGGTCGGTCGTGTATTGTGGAGTAGGCAGAAGCCAGGCTGAGGAGTGTATCCAGGTTAAGAGCATGGATGTGGACAGACTGCTTGGCAAGCAAGAAAGGATGACAGTTGCAGACAATTATATCTCCTGAAATGGTTTGCCTCTGAGAGTGTGTTTTGTTCCTGGGACTACAGGAAAGGTATCATTTTTGATGACTAGTCTATCTATAATTAGGCTCCTAAGCTGCTGCCAAGGAGAGTATGATTTTTCAAAGGAACGTGTGCCAAATGTATTGAATTAGTTAGAAACAAATGAGCTTTGTTTACGTTTTTGAGGTAACTTCCTAATTATGTTACGTTCTAGTGCTGAGAATGCTGACAAGCAAAGAAAATAAACAGGTGTTGTAAGAAAACCATTAGATACCTTTCCTAGAATGAAAGCATTGATAGCATATCCCCAAGTAGCAAGAATATTACAACCAAAGGGGTTAAGTATAGTTAGCACCTAAAGGCTAATCATAGAACAACATGTGCATTTCATTTATTATGTAGAATAAATACAGTTATCACGCCTTGTCTGAAACCTTCAACTTACCTACTTAAAAGAAAAGCTTTTCTTTTTATCCTTTTGAAGATGTAATATAAAATTTCATGTGAACGTAAACAGAATGAGTATGTATATATTTTTTTAATAGGAATTCAGTTTTGAACAAGTCTGAGGTTCTGTTCACACTGTTTGATTTTAGACTGTCAATGTCAACAGTTTCTACAGAAAAGAACATTCACCCTAAAAATGGGAAGCCCTTCAGATAGATTTTGCACATACGTGAGTATCTTCTACAGCATCTCTGTTTCACTGAGCCCAACATAAAACAAATGATGTGCATCGTAACTCGATAGCCTGCAAGGTGGGACAGACCATGGGGTCCCAGACCAGAGATCCCCTTGCACCTCCAGATCTACTGATGTTATCCCGCACTGATGTCCATCTAGACTCTGCTGACGGTTTCCACATGACTCCCAGACAGAATTCTCCAATACATTGCTATTGTTGCCAGAAATGTTAAGTTAAATGCAAAGTCAAATACTTTTGTCCTGTCCCCAATGGACAGAGATGTAGAATAAATTCTTTTCCTTCGAAGTAACTTTTGCATGTTTGAAACTGTTATCACATCCTTCCCTTTTGTCTTACCTCCAGAAGTTTGTGCTTTTCTCTTCAGTTTGATCAGCCTCTCATCATTGGTCCTCTTTTCTAGTCCAACAATAATTGTCACTGCTTTTCTTATTTTTCCTGAAGTCCAAAAGTGAACTTAGTTTTTACCTTATGCAAAATAAATCCAAAATGATTAAAATCATGAAACAATGGGAGTTACCATTTGTTAACTGCAATGTTCCTGTGTTAGCCTACTGTCTATTATCTCTTGAATTTTTATAACACACAGAGTCCACTAATATCACAATGAGATATTATATTCCATATTGTATTCACTGCATGCTTTGACATATCTTGAAATTCTGGTTAGAAACGTTATCAGTCAATAGGCCCTGGAGAAGGGAGTTTGTTCTCTTTCTTAGTACTTCATGGAGTCTTCAGCTTAGCTACAATGATACTCATTTCCGTCAAGTAGTGTACTGTCCTTAATTTCAAGTAAATGATCACATCTGTTTTCATGAGTTGAACTGGGTTATAAAGCATCATGGAACATCATTTGGTGTCGATGCTTCGACTATATGTTGATTTAGCCTTTGCCTGAGTTCACTGCTGCTTTCTCTTGTATCTGGTTTAGTATCTTAGGATCAATATGGAATAATTTTGAAACTCACTCAATGACCAGAAGTCTTCACTGGGACTGATGTTTCTCTAAAAGCACATCAGAATCATTGCAGAGCCTGTGTATGTGGGTGCTGTGAGAGGAGGAGGGCTCTGGGAAATACCGAGCCTAGTTTCCTACCTGAAGTTCTTGCACGGCAACAGAGATGAAAAAAGCTGGGGGTGAGGGGAAAAATAGTTCCCATCTATTACTGAAGGAATAAAATGTACCCTTCTCAGATGAGCCGCTGAGTTTTCCTCTCCACCATTCATCTCACGAAGTGGTAGATTCCTGTTGTTGCAGTAAGGGAGAACTGGTAGATGATGGCAAGAGTTGTGACCCTGCGAGTTTCAGAAATTTGTTAAAGGTCAAGTTGAGAAGACTTTGGATCTCAGACAATGAAATACACTCTGTGAAGGGAATGTTTGGTTTTTGCAAACACCTCAGTACTCTCTCTGCCTCTGCTCGTTAATCTTGACCTAGCAGCATTTCTCCCATTATATATCTTTTCTCCTCTTAAAGAAAAAGATTTTTTTTTTTTTTGTTAATTATGAGGGCACAGTTGGAGACCACAGCCTGTTATGTGCAGAACAAGGCAAGTGTTGTAACTGAAGTGTTATCTCTGAGCTGAATATCTTCAAAAAAGGAGAGGGGGGAACGACACACATGACCCATGCAGCATATCTAAGACAGTTAGTAACTTTTAGGGGAAAAAAAAAGTATTTTGTTTTTAAAGTAGTCTTTTAAAAGGAAAAAACAAAACAAGCCTAAAAATAATTTGCTGTGGAAATGTATTGTGTATGTTTATTTTACAGAAAAGACTTAGGCTTTAATGCTTGTACATTGGGTCACAAGACCCCAGAAAAAGTAGCTCCATATTTTAAAATTTTGTTTACCAAACCAGTCAGTACTGGATTTTGGTGTTTGGCCTTTGCTATACTTGCAATGGTGTCTTCTTGAATTATTAGCCTCTTTTTTTTTTTTTTCACATTACCTTACTGATATATTCTCTAAAAACACCTGTGGTCTTTGAGGTCTTTCCTCCCACTAGAAGCAGTATGTCAGCTTTATGGATTCCAAAGGAACATGCCTTGTCATTGCAAAAGGTGGATGCCTGGGATACTAAGGATTAGCTATTTGACAGCAGATTTCTTTTTCTTATAGGTGAATGCTGCTGGGGAGTATTTTCTTCCTAGAGGAGAAACAGTCCAAACAAAACCCCCATATTATTCCTTTCTAGTAGAAGAGCTAGATTTCTTTAAGCCTAAGTGTAAATACTAAATAACCCCAAGTCTTAGCATCTCCCCTTCTTAAGGTGAGGTGCTAAAACCTGTTGGAGATCTCCACGTACTTGAAGTTTTCCTTCAAGTGTTGCATCAATGCGAAAGTCTTTTCCGTTACAGTAGGGAATAGCTCAGAATAATTCAGAGACAAGAAAAGATATTGCTGAAATGATTTGCTTATTTTTAGGGAATTAGTAGGAACAAAACTGGTATCTCCTGGCATCTTCTGCTGTATCGTGACTTGTTTCATTCTTTTGATTAATAAAAATTAATGTGGCATTCTCTTCACCATGAGGGTGGTGAGCCCCTGGCCCAGGCTGCCCAGAGAAGCTGTGGCTGCCCCATCCCTGGAGGTGTTCAAGGCCAGGCTGGATGGGGCTTGGAGCAGCCTGGTCTGGTGGGAGGTGTCCCTGCCCAGGGCAGGGGAGGTGGAACTAGATGGTCCTTAAGGTCCCTTCCAACCCTGACAATTCTATGATTCTATGAAATTTCACCATACTGTTACTTGTAAGCCACTTCTCTGCCAGTCAGTCTAGCAAAGAGAGGAAGAGCTTCCCCCAGATTTGAGTTTTACTCATTCTATCGTGTGTGTGGTGATTTCATTTTGCGAGACTATGGCTTGAACTCTGCAGTTATTTGATGAATAATGGTATGGACTATAAGCCAAATCTTGGTTAAAAGTCACAAATTAAGACCAATGAAAATAGGTACCCTAGCTCCCCTTCCCACCCACCCCCCGGCAGCCAACTTACACAAATGTGCATTATCTACTAAATGGAAAAGACAGTGGTGGTGTTCCTACTGCTCAGCGCTTTTACAAATTGAGATGAGTTCTTCCACTTTATCACTTTGAGAAAAGAATAACTTTTAACTGGGCTCATAAACACTGGCATAAACTCATAAACACTGGTTGGCAAAAGCTGCTGTGCTGCTTTTTAAATTAAATGTTTTTGTTTTGTTTTTTTTTTTTGTTTGGTTTTTTTTGGGTAGGGGCTGACAGTAATTAATTTTACAAGGATCCTGTTTCATTTTGTATTTTACATTGTAATATTTCATAACTTGACGTGGTATTCTGTAATATTTTAGGTGAATTTCCCATTGGTTCAGCGATCGCTACTGAAATACAGCGCTAAAGAACTAGCATCTTGTCTTGGTTTAGCCACGCTTTAGGTCTTGTTAGAGTTTGTTTTTGATCTTGGAGACAAGTATATTATTATCTATTTCAGTTTCTGCTAATGTCACTTCATTTTCAGGGCATTTTTCTTTCCTGCGTGAGATTAGTAGCCTTTCTGAAGAGTCGAATTAAATTTAGATGCAGATTGTTTCTCTTCCTCTCTTCCTTTTTGAGAGCCAGGTGGGAAATCAAAATCTCATCTCCTGAGATCTCACTCCCACAAAAAATAAAAGCCCATCTCTCTCAGAGAGTCCATAATTTCACCACTGAGTTGAATGAGGAAAGCCTGATACTGGAAAAATTGATTCTTGTTTTACATCTTCAAACCCTTTGAAACCAAATTCCAGTGTGAGATACCAATTAGAAGCACTTAGGATAAAGGCATGGGGGTGTAAATCTCCTGCCTGTGACGTATGCAGCAACATACAATTTACCAGTATTTGGAACTGTAATCATAAGATAATTGTGAATGTCGGGTATGAGATTTCACGTTCACTTTTAGAAGGACTTTTTTTTCTTTAAGTTCACAAGAATTAAATATATTTGAAGGAAAGTCCAATGTTTGTCCAAATGTTGTCAAGTCTTGCAAACTTTTCCAAACACAGGTATGGATTTGCTAATGCGGAGAAAGGAGAAATAAAAATTCTGGAGCTAAAGGTCTTAAAAATAGGTGGTGTCAGAAATAAGCACTTTTTGCTTTTTAGTTATTGATTTTTTCCAACCATCAGTTTCTTGCCTATTGTATGATGAAATGAAGGCCATAATGAAAAACTAACTAGATTAGTTTGAATAAATCAGCTTGTTTAGACAAACTGTGAGATATTTGAGTTGTCTGTTTTGAAGGATGGCAATCAGTTATTGAGGTACAGATCATAAATAAGACTGCCAAACTGAATTTTATTTCTTTGGACTGCTATTGAATGCCCGAAGAACATCGTCCAGGTTTGCAGACTTCAGCCCCACTTGGATGAAGGCCTTGCCCTTGTTCCAGTTCTATTCTGTGAAAATTTCCCTGCTCTTGAATTAGTCTATTAGATATTATGCACATTTCTACTTGCCTGGTAAATGTTTAAGGAAAGAGAAATAAAGAGGGGCATCTTCCATGTTGCAGAGTGTAACTATTTGGTGTGTGAAAACGGACTTTCTTTGGTTTGAAAGCTGGATACCTCCACAAAAGCTTTGCAAAATTTGCTTAAATTAGAATCATATAACCCTCTATCTGCACCTAGGGATATGCAGAATTTAAGCATGCTGCAACATAAAAACAGTTTTCGTTCATATAGATTGAGTTACAAATAAATAAGTAAAAGCCTTTTATTTATCTTCCACTGAGGGACCAGCAGTGCAATATCCTGCATTAATTTTACATGAGAGATGAGTTTAAGGTACATGTGCAATTTCCTTCTAACTCCTTGTATAAATAAATAGTATTTTTTTAATGCCAATGAGAGAGATACATGGGGTAATCCATTGCTTTCTGTTATTTTGTCTCCAATTTTATGGGTATGAGATAAAATTGAATTAATCTTTGTTAAAAGATGACCTTTTGAATAGGTTCCCTGCTGAGTGTTTTAATTATTTGAGCAGGTATTCACAGCTTGAGACCCATGAAAGATTGATTTGCTTTGAGTGTATCAAAGAGTGTGGGTCAAATTAATCCCTGGTGTAACCTCACTGAAGTCGGTGCCATTTCTGAAAAAGGAACAGTGAAAATATCCTTACAGGAATGCCTATTTTGCCCAGGGGACTCTTCTGGAAAATGTCTTATATTCATGATATTTTAGCAGTGCAAACTTTTTTAGCTATATGAAGGTGTTTGGTTAGATTTTTTTGAGTGTTGTTTTTTTTTTTTTTTAAAAAAAAAACCCCACAAAACCAAAAAAACAACCCAAAACCACCAACAAAACCCAACAACAAAACAGCAGATGAGAAACATGTTCCTTTATCAAAGAGTGGGGAGATGGTAGACCACTCTTAGTACTAAGCCACCCGGGAAATCTAGGCGTAAGTAGCCCCCACAGCCTTTTTAGCCCTCTGGATGGTGTAAAGCAGGATGCTGGACTCAGACCATGGTCCTCGCTCATGCAGAAGATGTCAGGGCAGCTTTGGCTGCTGCCCCATGCGTGTTATCAATGCCCCAGTGATTGTTTCCTACAAATCTGGGCAGTGCGTATCCTTCCTGCCCACATAAACAGACAGATTTAATTTAGTCTCCAAAGACTAAATCATGGAGGAAAGTTTCCAGGAAGACAATTATTAGTTAAACAGGGATAATTGGATTTAATAGGAAAACTGTACAGGGCCTAAGCAGCAGACCAAAGTCGTGAGAACAATAGGTTGTGTTGAAAGAGAGCGAGTCTTGGGCTGGAGGGTAACTGTCAGTGGAGTTCCTCATTGACTGGTTTTGGACCAACATTATTTAATATTTTCATTAATGACTTTGGCACAAAAGTCAGAATGTGCTAATGAAATTTGCTGATGACATGAAACTGGGAGACAGTGTCAACACTGAGGAGGATTGGATTAATTAGGCAGAATTAGATGACCTCAAAGACTAGAATAATAGAATTAGGATAAAATTGAGTAGTGCGAGTTCAGGGTCGTGTCCTGAGGACTAATGAGGTGAACATCATTCAGCAACAACAGGAAGAGAAAGGCCTTTGGGGCATTTAGTTGGTCACAGGATGCTTTTGACCTGTTAATGTGATGCAGAGTGTTGTGAAAGGTGCAGTTGAGTTCTCGGCTGAGATCTGTCTGGGGTTGCGGTTACCCGTACTCGGGGAAAACCCACCTGGGGCTGGAACAGATGTCTGGAAAGGCTGCCCGTCTGATCAGGGACGGGAGAGCCGGTCCCACCGGAGGCTGGAGCATCTCTGCTTGTTAAGTTGAGCAAAATGAAGGCTGAGAAGGGGATACGACTGCTCTGTATAAACACATTGGGGGATAAAGAAAAGAAGGGGGGAAACTGTTTAGAGGAAAGGGGAAAGGTTTAGAAAACCTTAGAAAAGGTTTAGGGGAAACCTTTTTGTCAGCTGGACAAAGGGATATAAACTAAATTTGGCTGGAAATTAGTGGAAGGTCTCTACCTGTAGGAGGACTGGGAATACTGGGCAAGAAACATAACTAGTTTTATGAGGGACAGGGCTGACATATGGTAAAGGTTATGACTGTCAGCAGGGAGAGGGCTGGTGTTGATGGCCCAGGAGCCCTTCCAGCTCTCTCTTCCTAATAGTGTAGAGCTCAGAGCTTCCTGGTACCCAGCTATGCTTCATGTACCCCTCAAAAGCAATTTACAGACACGTCTAGACAACCATCGTGGCATTTGAATAGCTTGCTGGTATCCATGGAGGTCTTAACACCAGTATACAGAGGGAGCATGGCTAGGTTTTTAAGCCTGTCACTTACACGTTCAGAGCTGTGTCTGCCTCTTGCCGAGACCAAGTACGTTCACATGGAACAACCTTTGGAGGGGCAGAATTTTGAATTAATGCTTAGTTGGCACCTGCAGTGCAGATATATTTTCCGTAACTGTTTTTCAGCAGATGATTTGCTGTAAACTTTTAATTTTATAGGGCGCACAAAAAAGGGAGTTGGATGAGGTAATGTTCATCTTGAGTGCAGTGTCTATTTTAGTGAGGAAGACCATATATCTTGTGGCTATACCTCAAAAAAAAAAAAAAAAAAGACAGCCAGCAGATGGTTTTCTGAAACACCATGGGGCCAGTCAGTCACACTGCGGGATTATGACACATTACAAAGAAATACCAAACATTTCTTGGACACATCTGGGGAGAAGTGCTTCCCTGTCTTCACTTGACAAGTGTGGCTGTTCACGTATGGGAGTAAATGTGAAAGGCAACTTGCTGTGCCTATACGCGTTTTAGTGACTGTACTCCTGATACTCCAGGGGCTCTCAGACTTTAACACACTTGGATGGCCAAGTAACCTAAATTAAAATGGCAAGAGCCAAATCCAATTAGAAATCTGTTACCAGCTTGCCAGTCCCATACATTCTGCAGCTGAGAACTGCGTTCTCTTTGAGTCTTGTCTGTACTCATCTGTCTCGGCAACAGCAAGCTACAGAAGCAGAGGACTTGAAAGCCTTCAGAAACTCTTTGGCCTTTAAATTGTCCTTTGGGAGACAATATAAATAGAGTGGGACAGGTAGCAGAGATATCTATCCTGCTGCAACAACACAAGCACACTAGACCTTTGGAAGGCTTAGTTTGCTTATCAGGTCTTTACCACAGTCCCTTCGGTGATTTAGGGAAGGAGAATTAAGGATTTTTAAGTGTTGAGATGTCCTTGATGAAAAAAAATGCTGAGAACGGAGAAACAGGGTTTTTTTTGTGTGTGTCTCACACACATAGAGTCTCTCTCTGCTTCAGATTTGGGGGCTGCTGGAGCCCAACATCTAGGAATTACCGAGGTATTGGCTGAGGGGGACAGCAGAAGGGTATACAGCAGGATTTTTCGCTTTCTTAAATAGGTATGGGCTTGAAGCTCCTTAGACAGTAGGTTATGTGTCATGAAGTGCAGTAGGGGAGAAAGCTATAGTCCAGGCCTATTTTTCCTTGTACAGATTTTGACGGAGAACATTTTTGTACTTGGTCATAGAATTGCCTAGGTTGGAAGGGACCTTTCAGATCTCTACAGACTACCAGAATACTCAGGTGAACATGCGAAATACCATATGTAGCATTTATTATCACGTCCTGATTTAGACTTGCTTTTTGTTTTAAGAACATGGAGTTTTTGAATATCTTTTTCAGTAACATATTCTTTCCCTTTGTAGAAGGCCAACCAGAAGTGCCTATTACTTTGAAACTTGGCAGTCAATTATAGATATCCTTTTTTATTTCCCACCCCTCTATAACTGTTTTTATGAAGGCAGCCCCACATGTGTTACTGAGGGTACAGAGCTGTAGGGCTCAGTAAGGTGGTTAGCTTCTCTTACGTGCACAGGTGCTGTACAGCATCCTTCAGTGGGTACTTTGCTCAGCAGCATCAAATGTTAATGCTTTTATTTACTTACTTCTGCTGTCTGATTTCCACAGTCTCCTCAGATCTGCATATGTGGGACAAATGGGATTTTTTGAAATAAACAAGGAGAAATCCTTTCTTTGTGTCTTCTGATTTCTTTGCTGCTTTGGAGTTCACGCTGCTACCAGGACATTCTGAGAGGTTCACTTGCTGGTTTTGTTGTTTGTGTCCCGGCCGCGGCTGCTGTGCCTTTCACAGCGCACTTCCAGCTCTTTCATCCTTCCTGTTGTGCCCATCCGCAAGTGGTGGATCACCAGTTTGACATGTAATACGGTTTCAAATACGAAGGGTGATAGGGAAAAGGTATCCTATGGATTCATGCTGTCACCTGTTGGTATGGGCACTTGAGCTGAGGAGCTGCAGGATGATGCAAGTACCAACGTGTTGTTACCCAAGGCAGAGCTTGTACCCTTTATACAAAGTGTTTGGAATAAAACAGGGCTATGGTGTCAGCTGGGGTGGCCCTGTATCCCTTGCCATGGCAGCTTCCCTGGTCCATGATGCGGGGTCAATGGGAGGTGTGTGACCTGTGTCCGGATCCATTTCTTGCCGCTGCAGAGCTGCCCGCCTGACCGGGGGCTGTTTATTCATTCAGGATTTGCTTTTTAATGAATGCACTTTCAGGAATGAATTTGACTTCTCTCAGAGAAAAACCGTAGCCTTTGCAATTTTTCATTTGAGCAAAACTGAAGAGAAGTTTATAAAGAACCCCTGGAAGGGTTCACCATTGCTGCGTTCCGCTGCAGCGCCGGGAGTTGAACAATTCACTTGTAGCTTTTGGGCTCCAAGACGTGATTTGTTTCTACCCGAAAATGATTTTTGACTGTGGTGTCTGTGTCAGGAGTACATATAAGCCTTTTGTAATGTGGCAAATGCAGATTTCATTGCTGTCTCTCAAAAGCCATTTCCTGAATCTGACTTGGGAGTGCTTGACTTTCCCAAATGCAACCAGTTATAGCCCTGTTTAGCTAATGTGTTTTAAAATTATTAGTTTATTATTTTAGTGTAACTATATTCTAAGACCACCTCTTTCCAGAACTAGTATTGGTTCTATTCTTACAAGTAGGTATTATTTGCTTTATGTAATTGTAGATCTTCAGTTGCCTTGGCAACGTAACACAGTTTTAAATTTAGAAACTAATTTGTTTTCTGTCACTTTGTTCTTTACTGTTAAGGAGACAAGCTGTTTGCTATTAAATAAAACTTAAAAAGAAGGAGAGATAAAATGTGTATAAAAATATAATGTATAAAATATCACGTAGCGTTCACTGGTAGCTGAAGGAAAAAGCACTGGCAAGGCCAGGAGGGAAATTCCTCCGTTCCTTAAGAATTTAGTAGAAGATTTTTATGCTGCTGAGGGTGATTTGAATGGCCACATCCCTGCCCTGCTCCAGGGAGAGCACAAGGTATTGGTACAGCCTTCAGCTGCCGCCTTCCCAGGTGAGACAGAGGAGAGCACACAGGTTAACCTCAGGGAAACATTTCATGGGATGAATGTGCATAGTTTGAAGTGAAACATTTGCTCTGCGCTGTGTTTAAAAGAGATGAGATGCAAACCAGTCGAGGTCCGGGAGCTCTGCAGGCGCATCAGCGCGGCTCTGTGCCTGGGTGTTGCCTCCTGCTCATAGGCCAGATGGCTGTGAATGCTTTTGTATATGTATACATATATGTGTATATATGTTTAGAAATATATACAGTGGGTCTGCTGCGAAGGGGTACATAGGGCTAGGAGGACTGGAGTCCCAAATCCTGAGTTTATCATCCCACTTCTGCCATTGACTTTGTTTTTTATGGCAGGGAAGTTCACTTGGCCTCTCTAATTTCTGGCTAAAATACTGACAATATGCAAGGTACCGAATCAAGCCTGTGGAAAATCTAGAAGTGAGCTTTTGCCCCCGAAGATAGTCCCCTTTTGCCCTCTTTCCTACAACTGAGTGATTTTCAAATCTGTTTGCCAACCTGGAAGATGTGTATAACCTGTTCTTAAAAACCTCTCCCCATGGAGATCCCTAAATAATCTATTCCACCGATTAGCTCTCTTCGGTAGCAGAAAAAAAAATCACAGTATCCCTGTTAAATCTTCTCTGCTTCTTTTTAAGCCCATTACTCTTCTACCATTCCTAATGGATATGAAGAAAAGTGTCCTTCCTCCTTTATTGCAGGAATTTTTTACATGTTTAAAGGCTGCTATCAGGCCTCTACTTGAGGGTGCGTGGGATGCAGGAAACACCAAAACAGGTGGTATGTGAAAAGCAGAGGAAGAAAATACCTTGCCACCGGCCATGTACCCAAAGCACCAGTAATCCTGAGTCCAGCTGAGGCTATGCGTGATACCATCCAGAGCGTTTAATACACTGCATCAGCACTGCTGAATGGGATGAAGTTGGGTGGTCTGTGGGAGGTGGGATAACTTAGTCATTTTCATGATGGAAAAGTTCTCGAGTAGTGAGAATTAAATGGGTCCCCTGGACTGAAGGTGGTTTGCTTTTACTGGTTCTCAGCCCAAAACATCAGAAGATAGTGCAGGTAAGAGATGCAGGTCCCTGAGGTTTTTCCTTTTTCATGTGATGTGATTTAGGAAGCCATGATTAACCTCTGTAATGTCTTACTTGTTACTGTTTTCCACTTAAAGCCAGGAAGTTTGGCCCTATTTCGGAAATAACTTAAATGTGTGTTTCACCTTGGAGGGACTCAAATGCCTTCTTAAGCCTAAATACGTATGCAAGTGTGTCACTGCCCTAATCTTGTGTTGTGTAGATTAGATAACATGGAGATAGGGTAATTATTTTGTTGGGTGACTGTTTAGACTACTGACTTAAATTAAAAAAAGAAAAAATAAAAAATGAAAAAACAAGCACTCAAAGAATGCTGTGCTGGTCAGTGTTACTATGCAACAACTCAGGCTGGTACAAGAGTAATTCATTCTGTCTTTTTTTGGTGTTTGTGTGTTACACTGCTGTACTCTGTGTTAATATGTTTTATAATATGTATTGAAGCAGACAAAATTGCAAAACTCGATGGGACTGAGGTGTACATCATGTCACAGCAAAAAGCTTAAGCCGGTGCTCAGAAATTTCCAGTGATGATGTTAGAGGATTCCTCAGGAAAAACCCACGGCAGCCGGCTCCTCTCAGTGCATGATTAACCATACACCTTCACAGCTTCCTTAAAAGTGCAGGAGCCTTGGCTGTATGATGACAGATCTCTAGTGCGTACGACTGGCTTTTGTCTAACTGGTTATGTGTCTGCCACTCCTTAACTTGCCTGTGAAATCATGAAAATGCAGAATAGACATGCAAAGAAACATTTTACATCCACACCCTCTTTCAGGACAACGTTAGGAGGCTTTTGCATCCTAAAAAAAAAAAAAAAATGTGTATATAAAAAAAAAAATTAGGGACCTGTCATTATTACCAATAAGTGGGTCAGTCTGCAAATGGATAAATAAGGAATGAAAAGAAGGTAGAATAAAAACTCCTGCTGGCAGAGATGGATTGCTGGGCTGAGAGCTGCTGCTGATCAGCATTGCTATGCAGCCACATTTTTAATGGCTCTTTATTCAGCCACTTAAAATAGTTTGTGACAATTTAGGACACTACTAAACATGCATTGTCACTCTGATGTGCCAAATATGTCAGAGAAATAAAATAATAATTTTCTGAAGTCCTTCTGGGAATGCTCTGTGGTAAAGCAAGCTCGTTTTTAAGGAATGTGAGAGTTGCCTTTATCTTAACGCTTTGTCCACTGTGGGTTTTATTGGAGATTTAATTCTCAGACTATTTCTGTAGCTCTGTAGCTTTGGATTAAAAAGTGATGTTCCCTTGGAGACAAAGGTGGTATTTTATATTACATAATACGATGGGATCAGTACTTTTTTTTAAACAACATATAAATCAGCCTGGTATCTTTACAGCAAAAGGGAGAATATAAAATATTGATGCTACTGCTGTAAAAGTAGGTCTTTCAGATTAATTTTTTTAATAAAGTAGAAAAACAGGGATGTTTAAATGACTGGAGGAGTAGGCTGGTGAATTTAGCCAAGTCGTTGCAGTTTCGTGCTGTAGATGTTTTTGTCCTGCTTATGCTGGTGGCCTCAGCTAGGGCTGTAGAAAACTGAAAGTCAGTAGTCAAGACTTTTCTCATGGGACATCACACCAAGCCCCAGTGCTGCCTCCGGTTCTACAGAATATGTCAGTACATAACATTCAGTAAGGATCTATTTCACCCTGTAGGCTTAGAGCCTTGGTAACAGTGGCTGAAATTGTGACTTGATACCCTACAGTGCTCGGGCACCGTCTGTGATAGGAGTCTCAGCTAAACTTCATGCAACCTTTTAGATCTGTTAAGTATTTAAAAATGATATTTGTACATATATCTTGTAAAGGCCGCCTTTTCCACACACTAAGTTTGATTTGTGCATGGTTTTTTTTTTTTTTGTGTTTCTACTTTTAGGAACTGCTAAACTGGTAACGTAAGAATGTTTTTTTTAGGTTTTTGTATTCTTGGAGGTAAACTCATGTAGGTAAAACTAATTCTGTAGACCTATATATAAATAGATTTCCACTATGTATAAAGCATAGTATGAGGTTAGATGCTCAGTTTGCTTTAGCATTTTAACAAGAGTGGCAGAGGGAGGACTGGCTATGTAATGCCATATGTTGTTGTTTGGTTATGACCTGTGGTCCTAATCAATACATCAAGTAATGTCAGATTTATCCTTCAGGCTTTTATTTCTATAGAAATGAGTAGCAATTAGTGTAGAGGAAAGGAATTTGGGAGGTTTCAGTTCTGTAAGTCTGAAGTAAACTCAGACTAATGCTGCACTCTCTGCAATGCCACTTTTGTGCAATAAAAATCAGATCTGAAGCAGGCTTGAGTGCTGCGTGTTTGCGTATCTATGTGTGCAGGGCAGCCGGTGCCGAATCCTCCAGTTCTTTGGCTCCATCCATTTTAATGAATGGGCTGGTCTTTTACTGCCCTTGGTTTAAGGGCAAATAAATGAAGTTATGGAGCCTCATCGTAAAAAACGTACTGCTTTTGGTTTTGGAAGTGTCCTGCCAAGGTTTTTTTGTGACTGGCTTTACAGGGTGTACATACCCGGCAAGCTCAACCTACAGGTGCCTGCTTTTCTCATGGTGTCTCCTTTCTCTCTGTCGACATATTCGGCCTTTGTGAAATGCGCTCGTTGGGGGATTATTCAGGAGCACGGTGAGCTAAAAATTTGACCAGACATCATAACATGTAAAGTAAAAGCATATAAAGTGAATTTAATTTACAAAAGTATTCTATGATTTTCATAATAATTTCTGTGCCCAGAACAACTAGAGTTATGTTTAAGTAGTTTTTAAACTCTGGTTAAAGATTCAGTGCAACTGAAAGGCACACTTATATAACTTTTACATTGTACTCAAATTAAAAAAAAAAAAAAAACAAAAAAACAAACAAACAAAAAAAACAA
>VYZM01007684.1:169555-186337 GCA_013398915.1 Dromas ardeola | reverse complement strand
TTTCTTTTTTTTTTTTTTTTTTTAGGTTGTTAGTAAGTAAATCTGGAGTTGCATCAGGAAAAGGCTGTTTAAGCCTTTATGTATGGTTTTACAGTGGTCTAATAAAATCATTTTGTAATTAAATTATTTTCTTTGCGTTTTGTGGGAAGGTGGCAGTTACTAGTTTAGAAATGTGTATGGGCAATATATGGATTTTGATATAACGACTCCTGTAGGAGGCACTACTTCGGTAGCCAGAGCCAGGAGAAATTCCATCTAAAGTATTTTCTTGGTGTGGCTTCTTAAACAGGCGTGATGAGTATTTTGATCTGTTCTCTTGAAATTGAATAAATGTTTACCTCTCTCAGGGTATAGGACCTTCTTAGGGAACTAGGAGCTTGAATTTCTTTGACGTAGTCAGCCTTTTCCTTCCTGTTTGACATGATACTACCGTCATGTACAAAGCAGCATATGTCTTCAGATGCTTATATCAGTGTGAAGCAAAGCTCCAGTTTTTGCATAGTTTATATCCAAGGGAAACAAGTGTACCCTCATCTCTATATGCTTCTTGGCATGCACAGAATTTGTATATTTTGCAAGAAATGATAGAGTTATCATCAGTCTGCAGCTGAGAGCATCTTGCTCATTTTAAGCTGTAACTTGGGGGGTGTTCCAAAAAATAAGACTTTTTGAAAAAGAAGAATAATAGATTGAATTGAGTTCTGCAGAGCGAGACTAGTTTGGTAAGAATTCGGTCTAACTTCCCACAAGAGTGACCTCTTCCACCATGACCTCTGTTTTTGAAGTCTATAATTCTTATGAATTATTGTTCCTGATCTTAAGCTTCTTTTTTTAGGTTCTTATTCTATATCTAGACACAAGAGGACATGGCAAATTACCTACCTAGCCTTCAGTAACCAAAGGGGCAGCTGAAGATAAACGACATTTAAATTTAAGAATTTAAATGGAATCTGTTATTTTGATCCCACTAGCAGAAACTTGAATCAGATGGCAGAACTTTTTGAATACATGTCTACACTGTCTCGCTTGCCTTTGTATCTTAATTATAAAGTTCTGGAGAAGAAGAATGCCTTTTTGACACTGTCCAGTCACCTGGTTGCACTGTGGTGCCAGTGGAATCTGATAGTTATTAGCGTCTGCTGGCTGACTTCAGGAAAGCAGCGAGGGGTGCACAGAGAGCATGTGCCTACCACCGGGAAGGAAAAGGGCCAAGGGCTGCAGAGTAGTTGATATAGGTAGCATGAGGGTCATAAATCATCGATCTAGCACTCCTAGATCATTGCTTTATGTCTTATAAAACAGATTGGTCACCTCCGCATTGGCATCTTTTCCCACGTGAGTGTTCCTGGCCCTCCCTCACCCCAAGGTCCTCTCCCCCTGTCCTAGTGCTGTGGCAATACCTTATTCTAACAGCAGATGGAAAAATTGCTTTTACAAAGAGTTAATGTGAAACAGTAGCACGGGGAACACCTCCCACTTAGAAAAGACCCATCATCATTAGAGAAGGTGGATGGAGGTCAGCACAGTCTCTCTGAGGTAAACTCATGTGCAGTGTTTTGCTGCTGCAGAAGCGGCAGAGCTCTGTAATGAGCAGAGCTCCAGTGATTTGGAACCTCCCGCTTTACCTAAGCCCTCATATCTTGTTTTCCTTAGCGTTTTCTTAACCTTCAAAGAGGAATGGATTAACTTTTTAAGTAGGCACGGTGCTGGCAACTATAAGAACGTGCATTTACCACCCAGAAGAAACTTGTCAGTAGAATAGGTTTAGAAGAGTAGGGAATGATTCCTTACTTAATTATACATTAAAAAATGGTAAATTTATTCCTGCAGATTATTCAAAACAAGTTATTCAGTCACCCTTAGGGAGCACAGTGAAGCCTGTAAAATGGGTAACGCTTGGGCACTTCTGCTGGAATAGAGTCCTCCTTGTGGTCGTGGGTGAGAGAGTTTGAACTGATGATTAGCCCATGATGACTAGAAATGCGTGAGGAGCAAAGGGATCACATCAGCGCCTAATCATCACAGTCCTATTAAGAGATATCTGTTACGACTGAAACGAGTTTCCTGCTCCTGTACTTATCTCACATCAATTTAACACTGGTTTTCTCTTGATTTGAGATATGTGTGATAGTAGAAGCCCCAAAACTGACAACACAAGTTGTGGGGAGAGAAGAGTGGGAATAAAGTGCTTTCTGGGCAAAGCCCAGAAACTATCACAGTATTATTTGTGACCTAATAGTAGATTGCAGTTATGTGTTGCGTACCTTGAGATCTACCTATTGCACTGGCATCTTGTCTGCCTTGAAAATGTGAAAACTGCTGATACGATGTAGGTGTTCGCAAGCTGAGAACAGCCTGGAAGACCTCGTAGATGCTTCCAACAGCTTCAGGGCCAGCCTGGGGCATCCCACTGCAGGATCTTGTTCAGCTCTGCCAGCTGTGCTCCTGATTGCCCTTTCTGGGGAAAATACATATCTCCACAGTCTGGAGTCAGCTCCTCTTTGACCTCAACGTGTGGTGTCCAATAATTCAGTTTGTGTCATTAAATTCCTGAGATAAGAAGTGGGATTATCAACTTTTGTTTCACTGAGAAAGTGCAGATCAACCATCAGTGGCCTTCTGTCAACAGCCTTACATCCTAACACTCTTTCTGGAGAAAACACTTTGACTAAATTTCCCAGGGAAAAAATAGTCGGGATCTGGATGGTGAGTAGGGATCTCTAGACCTTGTGGTTTGGTGGCAGAAGATTTGGAAGGATTGGCTGATGGTGGGGCTGAGGGCGGCGTGAAGAGGTACCCTCTTCTTTCTCCCTGCTGGTTAGCCAGTGAGGTTTTTTTTATGCTGGTTGAGAAACCTCTTCGTAATTTGCTGCTTTGTTAATCAGTTCAGAAGGACGACTCAGTTGTTTGTTGTTTTTTATTTTTTATTTTTTTTCCACGCAGAACTGTCTAATCTGGATTTTCTTTTTGTCCTTGGCTGGACGTTCTCATAGTAGACAGCTCAGAGGTTGCAGTTGAGATGCAAGAGGATAAACCAGCCGAAGTGTATGTGTTAAGCATTCATCCCGAAGACAAACTTTCTAGGATAAACAGAAAAATAATAATCTGGTACTCGACATTGTTTCTAGCTGAGTCTTATGAACCAAGTTGAATCTAGGATATGTCACTTTGCATAGGACATGTTATAGATCATGACACATTTTACAAAATCTTGGTATATGTAAAAGTAATAGAGAAATTTTGTTCCTGTAATAAAATATTTCTGCCGTCTTTAATTAAGTCCATTTCCCATGGCTAAGAGTATGTAAATTGTTCTCCAATAATAAGTTTGCCATTTAGTTTTATTTGCGAGATGACAACACTGAGTAATCACAGAACATTATTTACAAAATTAAACAAACAACAGTGCCTGCAATTCGAAGAATTAATATATCCACACACTCAAAAAAACCAAACAAATCAAAGAGAATTCATTTGTTTGACAGCCATACAAACTGAATAACAAAATGGAAAAAAACATGAGTTTGAAGCTATTTAGCTTGGAATAATTTGAGACAGAAAGAGAAAGAAGATGGGGGGAAGGAAGAAGGGAGAAAACCAGTTTTTTTAAATTAAATGACAGCTTAAATGGATATATTCTCTACAGGAAAAACTGCATGAGGTTACAGGTACAGGTGTATGATTCTCAGTGAATTGAGTGTATAACAGTGAAGAATTGGGCAAATCAATTCAGTTACAAGACGCTGCTTTGAGCTTTAGAAAAGATGTTGTTTGTGAAACTCTAACTAGTAACAAAAACTTAAAATGCTGCCAGTTCTGGGGCATTTGTTGATTTACCTGTTTTTGTTCATGCTACTTACAGGACTCCAGTTTTCCTTCTTACTCTGTCCCAGCACTTCCATATCTAAAGACATGACTTTACATGGATCCAACAGGCATAATAGTGCATAATTTGTTCTTTGAACAGTCTAGCTTTGAATTTGCTCTAGTTGCATGTGTTTTGGCAGGCTGTAAATATGATAGTCAACCTGATCTTTTCTTATTTGTCTCCAACTCTAAGGGTAACCAAATCAACCCTACTGAGGAAGAGGGCAGATGATCTTCACTTAGCTCTTCATGAAGGCTGATCGCTTCAAGGTACAAATCCCACCGCACTTGTACTAGGTCCCAGCTAATCCTTTCCATCATCTTTTAGCCTACATAGCTGGCAGAGAGCTGTTGATGAAAGATTTTTCGCCTGTATGAGGTCTGGGCTTTGTGTTTTATGTTTTTGATACTCCTTAGAAGGCAGTGAGAGAAATGTCTCTGATGAGAGAAATGTCTGCACACCTGTGACTGATAATGTTTTTGGATTCCTCCCGTTTTGAGGTGAACAAGTGAAGATTGGGCAACTTGGTAAAGCTTTGTTATAAAGTATGCCATGTTTATTTCTTGTGTGTCTTGATGATGTCATGTGAACTAGCCTTCACTCTTAAAAGCCAGGATGCTAAAGCAGACTGAGGTTTTAGTAAAGTATTTTCTGGGTGGCTGATTTCTTATGTTGTTTTCCTAATATATTAGCGTTGTTGAAGAACTGATCTGGAATTTTATTCTTGTTCAGACTTAGTAAGGAAGGTATTAGCACTTCTCTGGATGACTGAAACTACACGTATGCAGTAATCCCCACATGGATTATTGCTTCCAGTTTTCCAGGAGTATTTTTATCTGTTTACATTTCATTAAATAGAAATCCACTAAAGCCTGGGGCACTGTCTGTGTGGGCCAACACCAGCCATATCCACCAGAGGTTATTGGATAAGGAATTGTTTTAGAATCTTTCTGTTTGAAAACGTGGTAATTTCTTGTACATTTTGGTATCTCACTTTCTTCATAATATATTTTTTTCTGTTTGTGACACACTTAAAATTTCTGGCATAACTCAACATTTTTCTCAGTCTGTTTTTACTGACTGTGGACACATAAGAATTTAAAATGTCACCAGGTCTAGAGCTGTTAATATGGCAGTTGTGCATAAAAATAACGTAAAGGTAGAATTATTTCACTCTTAACTATTTTGGTGTTAGTATCAAGAAAATTCCGTAGGGCCTGATAAGTAGGACTGAAAAGTGTGACAGCTCCTCTTTAGGAAAGGCTGTATGTGTTACAATCTGAGGTTAACAGTGATAGCATTTTTCTCTTTTCTGATTTTAATAAATGCCTCGGGGCATTGCATTTGGTTAAATTGAGCAGCAGACAAAATGTAACGCACTGCTAACCTCTAAAGTATGTGCAAAAGTTTCTTCATAAAATATGTATGCAGAACACAGTGCTGTAACGATAATGATCCTCTCTAGGTTATTCTATGAAAGATTTAGTATTTTAGGGTCTGTAGTCTTTGATTTTTTTTTTTAAAGGAGTTCCAAGTATTTTACTTTTGTATTTGTTTATTTTTAATGAACTTTCCATTAGCATATGAAAGTCATATTAACATACGTTATGCTGAGTACTGACTTTATGTTTGTTTCTCCTCCCGGTACCTGTTTAGCGGAGAAGAATTGTAATGTAGGCCTGTAGATGGCATTCTTGCTCAGCAGTTTAGAAGTCTGTGGTAGTTACAAAAGTAGCCTCCCTTTTTGTGCTGATACGGAAGATATATGTTAATTCATGATGCTCCCTTCCCCCATGTATATGTTGCATATGCTGTGTATAATCCATTTGGGGCGGCTGGCATTTCTGCAGAGTATAAGAATGATAAAAAGTGCATTGAGCTCTGCTGATAACCATTTAAGTGATTTCTCCTACTGCCTATGTTTGACACCGACATGATCTGTAGTTAAGTATACATTCCCTGTTAAAGCCTGGCATCCTCACCTGGGCACGTAGGCAGAGGTGTACGTGGGGGCTGCTCCAGTTCCCTTTTTGTGGAGAATCAGGCAGTGGAAATGGTTATTTTTAGGAATATGCTGCTGTTTGCTTTTTGTCCTCCTGCTGTGAGGTGTCATACTGCAAAAGAAAGAAATTGCCCAGGACAGTTACTAAACAGCTTGCAGATGGGAACAACCCTTTCTGAATTCAGGTGCAGGACTTTGCACTGGAGCTGGGCATGTAGGTGGTATGTGCACAAATACCACTATGAAGGCCAGTTACATACAATTTTTCACAAAGTGCTTACTCTGTGGATGATGCTCTGCAGGATTCTTGGTTAGGGAAGGAAGAAGGAAGCAAATTGATGAGGGAGTGATTTTGCCAGACACTTGAAACTTCTTTCTGCTCAGCAGAAGGCAGAAAATATTCTCAAAGCCTTGCCATAATGCAAGAGGTTCCAGGGGACAGCCCTCTTATGTTTATTTTGCAGTGATGATGACACAGAATCATAGAATCGTCTAGGTTGGAAGGGACCTTTAAGATCATCGAGTCCAGCCATCACCTTAACACTGCAAAAACCAACATGTACCCAGTTTCTGTCCCTAAGCTCTCAGGTTAAAGTCAAGGTCCCAATGGTCCCTAAATTACTTTCTGTACGGTAGGAACTAGATACTTGTGTGTGCATTTTGGGGTCTAGGTCCTGATTCCTTAGAATAGCCTATTTGTCTGCTTTGCTCTGTCCTGCTGCTTGATCTGCTCTTCCTGTGCCACAGCTGCTGCTGCAGTTTAGCTTCTGTTTCTCAAAACTAAGCAAACTCTTTGGACCACCCCAATGCCTTTCATACTCCTTACCTGGAAGACCTCTCAGCTGACTGACAGCAAGTATCTTATCTTTGGGATAACCATCCCTCCCAGCAGAGTTTGCCACAACCAACCCACCCACCCTTTGCCTGGGAACGGTGAGGGTCTCCTCTCCCAGGATGTGCAGTAAGGAAGGTCTCTTCCTCATGTCCTAGCCTTGCCTCTTCTTAGAGATTACCTTTGCAAGAAGTTTTTGAAAGCAGAATCGTCACATAAAACAATTCCAGAAATCTGGCTGGGTCAACTTGTGTTAAGTAAACAGCAAACTCCACGCGTGCAAATACTCCTCAATACTACTGCAGCAATAATCCTTAGTAAGAAAGAATAGATAAGGAATGTTCCTTCATTAACTGAAGTCATAGGCAGAGCACAAAATATTGTTAATGGATAGACACAGCAGGGTAATATTGGGTTAGGATGAGCTACAGTTTTAGTAATTTTATTGGATATGATTGGCTCTCTTCTAGTATTTCCTCTGTGGCTTCTCTTCAGGAATCCTTTTTTTAATTGTCAGACAAACTGAAAAGTGGTGGCTAGGTGATTATGCCAGGTCACTGTTGTCTTTGCTGAAAGACAAAGGAATAAAAGCAAAAAAACTAGAGGCACTTTTACTGCATGTGCCACATCTGTCATTAAGCTATCTGAACAAAGCATCCACAAAGGGAAGAAATGGTGAGAGCCTGTAACATCACTTTGCAGAGACCAACATACATTGTATTGCTGTCTTCTTGATGGTAGGGGATATTTAAAATTCCAGGCTAACATCGCTTTTCATTTGTTTATAAAAGGAGAAGAGTCATAGTCATCCTCCTTGCTGCTGCCAACTTTAAACAACTCTTATGGAGTGAACTGTATGCCAGCACTAACGCTTTTAATGCCATGTAAAGTGACTTCAAGCAAAGTAAATGAGGGGATCACATGTTTTATCCTGTAAAGCATGAAGACAACGTTTGTCTCTTCTGGGATTCTTGGACTTTTTGCATCTATAAAAGTGCTAGTAGTATGGTTTCAAATTAGTGTAACAGTGATGGCTGATGGCTCCAGCAGACATCACTCATTTCTCTTGAGATAGGTAGTATGTGAGGAACATCAAGATTTTTCTGTCACCAAAGGCTGATAATGTAGACTATGCTATTAACAATGAAATTATTCCCATGCCTTGGAGTTTTAGTCATAGACCAGATGACCTGTTGGCTTGGTTGTGCTCAGACAGGAAAAAAATTGGTTTTTTACCCCAAGAAGCTTACAACATAGGTGTAAGACAGGAGGAAGGTGACAAAGGAGGAGGAAGAAAGGGTACTAATCAGCTTAGTAGGCAATAGTGTCAGTATGTTAGTCGCCTAACCATTGTCCAGTTTCCACACATGAGGAGCAAGAGGAGAAATAGAGAAATACCTTTTTTTCCAAATTTTTTTCAGTCTTTTCTATTTTATGATCTAGCCTGTATTCTGGGAATATCAAAGAAATGCAGAAGAGACCATATGAGGGAATGTTTGACTGGGATATCAGGAAAGGAATGACAATGCAATGCCTCTTTACTTTTTATGATTCTATGATTTATTTTCATCTTAGATCCAAATATGTGTCACATTAAAGAGGGACTCTTGGCCTCTGTTGATAACTGTAATTGTGCTGGGACTTTGCTGTCCTTTTCAAGGTTGCAGACGTACGTTAACTCTATCTGAGTTTGAAGACAAAGAAAAGGAAAATTGTTTAACTAAGGGAAAGAAGTTTCAATTTCTTTGCACTTGTTATCCGCGTAGTCCTGTCACTGGTTTATCAGGAGGAAAATATATTCCAAACACATGCTGGAATAAACAGCACACACGAGTTTCCGCTGATGAATACTCAATACAGGATTGTCTGCTGTCTGAGTTTACATATTATTTTTTTTTTTTAACTATTCAAATGCAAAGACCGGGAGTCAGGGGCAACATGCAGATTTGTGACATTCAGTGCCAGACGTTGAATTAAAAAACCAAAGAATATGTTTCTTTCATTTATACAGTAACTTCTGCAGCCATTCTTTATCTCTGGCAGGTATAATATTCTGATAGTTGATAATCATTTAGGTGTAAAAGCCGCATTCAGTGCAGATTGAATCTCATAAAATGATTCCTGTTGACTTAGTGGCAGCACTGAGACCTTAGTAACTACTCTTAGACTAATCCAATCAGATTATTAATGCTTTTGAGAATGAACATTTAATTTTTTTCTATCATGATTGAGTAAAACCTCCTTATCCAGTGAGAAGAAAGGAGCTGATAGTCTGGAAAATTGCGTTATGTTTTTGAGATGGATGGTACAAAAGTGTGAGAGGTCTGTCCTATAATGGAGCAGTAATAAAATAATAGTGTGTGACTTGTTTTACAAATATCCTTACGAAACATTAGGGGTCTCATTACAGCTATTGAAACAAAAACAGGTAGCTGTTAAGTATTGGATGCAATTACCTGCTTAAATTTCCATAAACTTCTCTAGAACCACCCGCAGTGGATAGTTGGGTGAACATAATTGCCATGCTACAGCAAGTAAATAAATCAGCATCTTGGAGAAAGACTGCTTTTCGAAATCTGAGTTGAGATGGCACATATCTCAGCCCGTTAAAGTATATTTGGCTTGTATCATGGGAAACGGGGTTTTAGTATTTGCATAGTGATAGTGCTCGGAAGCTGTGCTTAGCATTGAGGTCGCGTGGCAGAAGTCTGCTTGAGCAGACGCAGCAGTGTCATGGGAAGCCAGGAGAAAATCTTGCATCCAGCAGAGATGCCTTTTGCAAGAAGCCTCTACCCTGAAGAGTTCAGAGTTTTCATTTTGATGAGAAAAAGCTCTGGTAACTTGCTGCTGTTGTGGCGGAGTCATTCTGGGAGAAGGACAGCTTTTCAGACAGTATGTAACAGTCTTGTGGGATTTATAAGATCCATGTATAGGAAGGAGGGAGGTTACAGAACGCTGCTATGGGGGCACGTGGTCAAGAAATCCGTTAAGATGATAACTCTCTGTTGTGCTAAATAAATGACATGCATGTGAAGTGCTGTCTCTACAGATTTGGATGCAGTAGAGCTAAAGAGAGTTTCTCTGGAGCCAATTCTGTATTTCAGAAAGGTGTGACCCATTGAAATCCACTTTTACCAGTACTGTTAACATGGGTATAGTTACCTGTGGGAGTATTTACTAATCTGGTGTTTACACTGTGTAAACAATGTATACTGCATATATACAGAACCGCATTCCTCATTACATTTGAAACATGAAGCTCAGCTGATGTAATTACTCTGGGCTATATGGTAGCTTTCATGATTGACACTAAGAAATATAAGACAATTTACTAACCTAGTGTGGCACTTCAGATATTAATGGAACATTTTAATGGAAGCCCTTGGTTAAAAATGAGGTACTTTGTTAGACGAAGGTTAAATAAAACATGAGCTAGAAACAGTGTGGGAAACTTAGAAAGTCTGGGTACCAAGCCTCATATTATTATCTTCATTGTATCTGAAAAAGGAAGGAGGAAATTTTGGTCAAAACCTGCAGCAATTATTTAAGATGAAAAGTGTATAAAAACATTAAAAGACCACTAGGCTCAGAAGAGCAAAGCTGGTAAAAGAAATTTCAGGATGTGTTCTGGGTTATTTCTTGGCTTTGAAACATTACTGAGGTCAGCAAGGATTTTTTTCAAACCTTTCAGGCTATCAAACTGCGTGACAGAGCAACCCATAACATTTAAAGGCATAATTCTGATTAATGATCATCTTAGGTGTGCTGTTTTTACCTAGTCGTTTGTATAGCGTTAGGCATAGACAATTGTTGGCAAAAAGCACGTATGCCTGGTAGTAAAGCAAAACCTGTACAGCTCTCGTGTGCTGGAGCTGTCTTTCTCCACAAAAGACTAAGTCACAAGTCAACAATGAGCAAGACCAGCTCATCATTATGTAAAGACTGCCCCCATAATCTTGTCGAGGTCAGTGTCAGCATGGCTTAGGCAGTGTGAGTACTGGTCATGGAAGTTAAAGGTGCCTGAAGGCAGCCTTAGTCCTCGAGCACAGTCCAGTGTAATTCAAGAGTCATGTTCTTACTTCCTACAACAGAAGCTGATGGAGTGTAACGTTGACTGAAATACTTGGTATTACTAAGGGCTTAGAAATTATTTCCACCTGTAAGCATGTCAGATTATGTTAAATAAGCCTCTAAAGATGCTCCCAAGGTTGAGCAGGGTTTTTTTTTTTTTTTATAATGTGCTCACGTAACGAACTTTTTCCCATGGCAGTTATTTGGAGGGAACCTTGCTTTCATGGATACAGGGGGTTGCAGCTTATTGCAGCCTGGTTTTATATTTGGCATGACATGACTAAATTTCTCATGAACAAAACTTCAAATAGTGACAATAGATCTCCTAAAATTTCAGCGTGCCTCTTTGTTGAGGGAGATGTTAGCAACCAAGGACTAATATCATTGTGTGAAGCAAACTCAAGAGCCTTGGAGCCCCCACGGAGGATGCAGACCTGCAGGGATGTTCACTGGTTCTTCCTGACCTCAGTAGGTTTAAGCACAGGATTGTCTGGGCAGGAGCAGATCTAGTGCTTTTTTAGCTTGTGGAGAACCCAAGTTTATTTTTATAGTAAACTGTAATTTGTCTAAAATTTTGTTAAAAAGTTTACGTAAATACACTTTCCCTCCCCTACATTTTATAACAGGCATGTTGGCAAGTCAATATGAAGACAATGCAACAAAGAAAGAATTTGCAAATTTTATGAAGGTCTGGTGGGGATGGACCTCACTCTCCTGAGGTCAGAGGTGCCCATGCTGCTGGGTGAGCAAAGACGGACCTTGTGGATTCATGACTGCATGCTCAGTAGACGCTTGGTACTAGAGGGGCAGGATGCAGGACCTGTGGGCTCCTCTGAGAAGAATGAAATGTTTGTTGACTTGCAAACGTGTCTGTCTTCTCTCTGCTGTGATGTTGATGATTTTAAAGAACGTCTAGTGGCAAACATGATTTGGGACTTAAGTATACTTGATTTTTTTGGCAAGGGGAAGATAAGTGGGTGGTGAGATGCCATCTTACTGGCTTGGTTTTGAAACTAAGGTGCATGGACTTGCATAGGCAAGTGGTGTCTCTTTTGGTGAGGAACATGTGCATGCCGTGTAACTGTACACAGCCATGCAGACAGCTAAAGCATAGGTTGGGTGTTTGCTAAAGGTAGAACTGTTGTTTTTACAGAGAACAGAGGAATTTTACAGTTTTTGCTCCCCCCTTGCAAAAATATAAAGAGTGAGGATGTTGCAGAAAAGATCTTTCTCCATGATAGTACAGTTATTCCAAAGGTACATTTCTGAGCTGACAGGTTAGTATTTTAGTACCAGTCTTAAAAATAATTAAGCAGATACACTTTTATAACATAAATATGATTAAAGGTACAGCAAAAGTCAAAAAGATCCCCTAAAAAAGCAACCTTTCTGAGAGTTATATATATTCTTGTGGACATGGTGAAGGATTGCTGGATGCTGGATCTGCTGTACACGAAAAGCTAATTGATTTCTTTGGATTTTATGGATAACTTCCTGACATATTTGAAATTTGTGGGCTCCATGCTGGGTAATTTGTCTCAGAAGACTTTCAGGCCTCTTCTTCCCTTTCACTTTAATTTGGCACATTTTGCTAGTACTTAGCAGTATTGGATACTACAGGAAATCGCTTCATAGTATATAATCCCACACCATTCCTGAATATATATGAAGTATGAATTCCCGTCCCATGTAAGAGTGGAATTAATTTACAATTTACAATGCTTGATGGAGCTGGTAAGAAGAAATTTACCTCTGCAACCTGAGCCGTGGCAATGCTTTTGTGCTTTCTGTTGGCTGTAGCTGTTCTCCATAGGTTCTCTTGGACCTCATGTCCTCTCTCTGTAACATTTCACACATCCTTGCGTTAAGAATTAACCTGTTAAGAATTTCAATTTGCTGGTGTTACAATACCTTCTATTTATATCCCTGTGCAGCCCCAAATGAATATGCAGTGGATGTACAGCTGCTCTTGTAATTGTACCATCTCCTCGTGGTCTATGGCCAGGAGTAATTTCTTGCAACTTGAGGATACCTGAGCCTGTGAGACTAGCTGTAGAGTAGCAGTGCAGTCGTTTTATTACGGGATGACCCAAGGCAGAGGGTGATTAAACCCGCTCCAGGGCGGTCTGCATGGCAGCACCAAGGCAGAAGTAGGGCATCCTGGCTTTCCATCCAGTGGTCTGACCACTATGTAACGCAAAATCATACTCTGTCATTGAAGTAGTTCTGCTACTTTTTTCCTAAAGGAAAATTACATTTTTATAAATGTGGATAAATACAAGTAAATTATGCATTAAAAAGACTGATGTGTAAAACAAGTTGCGAAGATTTATCATTCCAGTGGTGCATGTTCAACTTAGTTCAGTTTTTCTTATCTTTAACAGAAGAGCTATTTTGTATTCTCTGAATTGTTTCAATGACTGTTGACTTTTGGCAATTACGAGGCTGCAGCAAACAAAACAAGCTAGTGTGCTTAGGAGTGTTTTAAATATATTATTCTCTTTTAGATGGCATTTGATGGCTATGTGTTGCCACAGTGTATAATGGCATCCTGTGACATATGTCAACCCTACGTGACAAGCAGCATGAGGAACAGATTTGAAATATAGAGGAAATAAATGCAAGAATCAATGGTTTCTGCTGGCTGCAGTGAACTGTGCAGGCCTCTGTGCTTGACAATTTCATGTTTTATGCAAAAGAAGAAACTCTTCTGGAATGTGTAAGGGAGTCTGTGCTCAAAATCACTACAGTCAAAGAAAATATGGTCATGTCAAAAACGGCCCAGCAATCATACCTTGTATGTCTACAGGTACTTTGAGCAGCAGCTCACTCCTCCATGGGATGTTTGGCTCTTAAAGACCCAAATCCAATGATTTAGCGAAAGAAACATAGTTTAATGGAGCTGCTTAGGGATTACATTATTTCCTTCTTAAGGGCTCTTAAAGGTTGCAATACTGTTGCATTAGCAGTAGGAGAAAGGGAAATTTTTGAACCTTAAGAAAACCTGGTGAAATTTGCCTTTATTAGTCGGCTTCGTCCTGCAGCATAATTTATGTGATTACATCTATCACAAACCACTTTGATTCTAATAAGGAACTTTGACTCTGCTTATCTATCTTGGTTTAAAAAAGACATTTTTTTTAGCCTGCATTTTTAATTCTTCATATGAAGAATTCATATGAAGACTTGGAACGTGATACTATTTTCAAGGTGGCTAATTTTGAAAAGCGAGCCCTAATTTTATAGTGTCATATAACTGGGTATAATTTTGCTGACATGCTTTTTACTTTGAAATATCTGATAATATCTACAAATCAGTGAGTTAAATGCCTATAATATACGGTTGCATTTATTGAGCATCAGAAGCCAAATAGAGGATTGGGTTTTTTTTTTCTTTTTTTTTTTAAAGTAAGGTTGGAACACAGTAGGATAGGTTTGCTTGATTACCTTGTGTCATCTGTCTCTGTCTACAAACATAAAATTTTTAAAATTATGAATAATCCCTAAAGTCATAAGGTGGAGTCATGAGAGGATAAAAGTTCATCTGGATTCCACCCTTCTCGCCCTTTAGTGTTTTGGCCCTTTAAGTTCTTCTCTATTAGTCTCAGATAAGTGCAAAACATTCTTAAATTGGAGTTAAATTACTCTTGACATTTTTACAGATTAAAAAACAGGATAAGATTAAAACAACATGAATTTGCAAGAGTTGCTGACGCTATGTAAAGAGAAATATTTTTATGATACAAAGAAGTTATGAGAACTATTATTGACTCTTGTTTAAAAAAAAGAAAGGTCCTACTGCTTAAATGTGCAATTTCTTTTTAAAAAAAAAAAAATAATTACCTCAGCTATGACTCGGTACTTGATCTGAAGATGCCAAAATATCTACCCATTAAAGTAAATTATTTTCCAATTTTTTACCAATGTGTTTCATGATCTGAAACTGTAATAGCAAATAATGATTATTGACCCTTTAATGCCCAACATGTTTTGCATGTATTGCCTCATTTATTAAACATTTTCTAAGTCACTACTGATGTTCTTAACCAGGTATTTTTCAGTTTTAACCCAGATACTTATTTTAAGAAGCTGAACCACTTTGGAAGCAAAAGTAATATTTGACTGCTATTGTCACAATGGACTCATTTCACTCATGCCATGCTTTAAATATCTAGGGTTTGCCTCAGAAATGATTCTTCAAATCAGAATGTGTTTTCTCAGCGGAGTGAGAGAAGATGTAGCCCCCAGAAGAGCCCAGAGCCCTGGTGTTCCAGCACTTAGCTGGGATGTGGGACATCCTCACACAAATTCTTCTGACGAAAAACTATTGCCCCACTGTTCTACAGTGTTGGTCTCTCTGCTCAGCTGGATATCCATCCTCTCATAACAAGGGGAATTTCTTCAATAAAAGTGACTGTCCAATGTTTAGAGCTCAATATTAGCTATCGACTTAATTAGGGAAAATGAAGATGTTTATTTCCCATTGAAAAGGGAGTGAATGTGCTTTGAGTTTGCCCATTCTCCATCCACATCCTCTCTCCATGCCAGCATACTCCACTGGCCTGCTCAGCTAATTCCCACCCTCCTGTGCCATAAGGGTGATGGACCTTCCCACCTCCTGGGAGGTGGCGATGCTCAGAGATTGCTGTATTTATCGTCATCTCGTAAAACTGGGATGAAAACCACTCACATGGCTCAGGAGCTCTAACAATGCTGCCACAATAATGTGATTTAAAACCTCTCTTATTTGTGTGGCTACCGAGCAGGGTTGTAAATGATGTACCATTATTCCAAATGCCACGAATCCAAGGGGATTTGAATCGCTCCTGAGTGCAATTGTTTAAAAGCAGATCAGATGCAGCTGACCCCATTTCTTTACTTCCTAATTTTATGTGTCTTAAATTTATCTCTTCTGCAAGAGTGAAAACTTGCAGTGACATTGAATACTTAGCAAAACACCGAGTAAGGGATCCCTGATCCACTTTGTTAATGTCACGCTGGGCTTGCAGTTAAAGAAAGGAAATTCAGATGAAAGACAAATTATGGCCACCACTGCCTGGCTGCTTAAGCACACTTTTCTTCAAAGCACACTGCATATCTTGTTCAAATAAGTATAAGGTGGTCCCGAATGCAGGGTCATGGCTGCTGTATCAAATGAACAGCATTAATGCACAGCATTCAGCAATAAACCATGTGGTCAACACCAACGTTTTCCTACTGGTTTGCTTCTGGACAGTTGCAAGCACTGCTGATTTTGTTTTCTTTGGGTAACTTCAGTGGTTGCCATACTGGTGGCTTGGGAGCAATTCTATCTCCGTGCACCTGCAGAGCAGGTAGTGAGTAGATGACAGTAGGATGGAGCTCCTGTGCTGGTGACCACCTGCTGGTACCAGCAGGACTTGTCTCTGATCCCTCCACATCCTCCTCCCCTGTGTGGTTCTCTGGCTCTTCATCATCCTCAAGTTTGTTTTCAAGTGAGGATGTAGATACCTGACTGCTACAGAACTGGACGGACGCCACCAGCTCACCTGAGTCGGCACAACACGCTAAAATGTTGCAATGAGCACTTTTGCTCTTTTACCCGAGTCCTATTCAGGTACCTGTCTGTTAACATGGATCTAAGTCTAAAACCAGGGCATGCAAAATATGAGTGCGAAGAATTTGTTTTTTATGCATGAACATTTCTGCTCGGGAAGTTTTTAGGCGTTTGCTCAGGAATTTAGCCCTGCCTTGCATGCAAATGAGTCCCATTCTTGCTAGGAAAGAAAAAAATCTGTTTTTGCTTGAAGGATTTTTTAATGAAAATAGTCCCATTTTAGAAAAAGGTGTGAGCCTTGTGTTAGAGTGGCTTTTTGTTTTGCTACTGATATTTCATATATTTTTAAATATGCAAAAGCGTTGGTACCTGACCAATAACTAACCTGTCTTAGGTGAATGTAAATTAAGCAGTTGAAAGATTTGATTCAAAAACTGCCAGTGGGAGCAGTGGGATGTTTGGTTGTTTGTGTG
>VYZM01007684.1:131592-169532 GCA_013398915.1 Dromas ardeola | reverse complement strand
TTTTTTTTTTTTTTTTTTTCCTGGTGGAATCATGTGTTATTTAGATTTTGAATTTTTTTTTACTTCTAAATGAAGTAATAAAACCTTCTGTATCCCACTTTCTCCTGTGCTGCTGTTCTGACTGATGTAGCCAAGACTAAGCTTCGCACTCTGAATAATGCATTAATTTCTCTGCAAGACGTGGAAATCTGAAGTCTAATTTTCGTGAGTATCGTGCTTCTAGTTACTTTCAACAGAAACATTTTGTTCCAGCTGAAAGTCAGATGGCAGCCTTAGATGCTCATGTGCAATGCACAATTTAGCCAGGGGAAAAGGTGCACATACCTAAAAGCGATCCATAGTGGAGATTGTCCTGACAGAAACATACGTTTTCTGCTTGCTATTGCTTGGATGTTTTGCTGGTTCAGAGTCGTTATATGTTGTTCAGACTGGTAAAATGCAGTGTGAGTAGTGAAATGTCGGGAAGTGCTGCACTGATAACAAAGTCTGTTTTTTTATTTGCTGTTTGTTCATTTTCAATTCAATGAAAACGTTACTTAAATGGACCTAAATAACACAGGCAAAAGGGGAAGCACTTAAATATATTAAGAAGGGATTCCTTCAGGTTTTATAATGTTTTTCTCCAGTTTTGATAGCTGAAGTGGCACAATATCCTTACGATGAGATATTGGCCTTGCTTTATGGAAAGATAAATTGAAGCCCATGAAGATCTTGGGCTACGTGAGAGTCCCCTGGAAAGCCTCTCACAGAGGAGTCCCAGGTTCCTGAGCGAGAACAAATTCCAGTTTAATTCTTTATTAGAAAAATGGAGTGTTTTGGGCAAGGGTTAAGTACTTTGTCTCTTGGATGAAATATACGTTTGATAAATCCTCAAAAACTGAAAACGAGAGGTACTGGGCAAATTAACAAATGACACTGCTGGCTATAATTTTAGCAGTGTCACTGTTCTGGCAGATTCGTTTTCTTTCACCCACTATGATTGATAAGTGTATCTGTCTGGGATTAGAGAAAGTTGCTAGAAGGGGAGTGCTTGAAGGTCAAATTGCTCTAAAGAGAAGTTATATTTTCCTGCCAGTTTTGCTTGGTAGGGTCAGGGCTTTTTTCCTTGCTTCTATAAAAGGTAGAAAGCAATTAAGATTGATTCATGCCACGAGCTACTTGACTTCTTTTGGTTTTGATTGCCTGTAACCATTCTAGGAGGAGAAAGAAAAGTAGCCAACATCCCCCTGTCCAACCCTGTCACTTGATCTGTAATGCTGAAAAAATCTTCCAACACACTGGGCAACTCTTTACTGCTCTGGAAGAGAGAATGTTTTGTCTCTTAATATTTAACTTGAAAGATATATTAGAGGTATGTAATGTTATCCAAGCAGATTATTGAATACTGTGTCAGCAGAGTGGATGTGTGAGAAAGCTACTAAAATATTGCTTAAAGAGGACAAAGTACTTATGTCACCAGCACTTGGGTCTGGGGAAAGCCATTTGCTATTTCACTGTCAGAACAAGATCCCAGGAAGATGTAGCTATCTCTACTGTTGGCACAACAGCTACTTGTTTGCACATGTAAATGTGTGCAAAAATAAATTATTACAAGCAAAAGAGTAGGCCAAAACTCTGAAAGAGTCAACTGAGGCTGTGTTTCTACTCTGTCCAATGTAGGACATCATTTTATGCAGAGGGCCAGTAGAAGGCACTTTGATATCCGTGATGGACAATTAGAGCCAGTAGTCTTGGCTGGGGCTGGATGGTGTGAAATGGTCCATGACCATTGCTAGGGAAGACAAAAGGGAAGAGCGCTGAGAGGTGGCCAGTGATTTTTCTCATGAGAGATCAGTAAGAAGATCCAAACACGTTTTCTTCTTTCAGACAGAAATGGAGATTTTGCATTCAGGAATGTCTGACTCGGAGCTGGTGAGAGCTGGGCACATCTGACATTCTGGCTTTTTATTTTTGGGTAATCGACTTCTTTCTCTTGCTCCTGATTTGTCTTCGCCCTTTTCCCCACTCGTTTATTATTGTTCCTTTCCCTCTCTTTTAAAAAGAAATCATTCGATTCTGTTCATCCATCCTTCCTTCTTCCTTCTCCAATTCTTCTTGCCTTACTTTGGTTTCTGCCTAAAACACCTGTGTAGTGGCAGCTGCTTATTTTATAGAATCATAGAATTGCCTAGGTTGGAAGAGACCTTTCAGATCATCTACCTAACTCTGACAAAAACCCTCACTAAACCACGTCTCTAAGCACGTTTTCACAGATGAGATAAAAAGCCTGCCCCAACCACTAAGGTGTAATTCTCATCTAAGGAAGACTTGAGATTAATGAAATAACTGCAGCAGAATGGTTCAAAAGCATCCCTGTGGCCTAGGCATGACATTCAGGGCACTTGGAGTCTTTCCAAGGGTGATAATCAGTAAGTTCATTTAGGCAGAGGAGAAGCTTGAACCCAGGTCTACCACTGCAACTGCTGGACTAATTCATGACCATCTTCAGGCTCCTCTCTCTTTAGAGAGCTGGCTTTTCTTTCTTTTTGAAACCTCAGCAGAAGGGTCAGAACTGGAGCATCCATGCCAAAATGTGACTCCTCAGTTCTAGGCGAGGATAGGATCTGTTGCAGCATTTCCCACAGATGTTTTTCAGAGCCCCCTACTCCACGGCTTTTATAAACACCAAAGTTTGGTCATGGAGTTCATGGTCTAATGTGGCTGTTGTGAAGTCTGTTGGTGTGGTGAGAACCACGTGTGCTTTGTGGAAGTACGCACAAAATAAACCTTTATTTCTTTAAAGAAAACTTGTTGTTCAAAACCTTTTTGAAAAGCTGGTCATTAAGATTCACAACAGGAGATAGGGAGTGCTGGGCACTTCTGAAAACCAGCCCTAAGTATCTGACAAATTTTTAATTAAGAGACATGAAAGAGAACGTACAAACTCCTTGATGGTTGGTCTGTTGTAGATTTAAATACCTTAATTATAGGAGTTTGGATTTGTTTGTTTTAGCATTCTGTGCACTTCTGTGCTTCAGGAGGTGCCTGATCTTCTCTTTGGGGTTATGTTAGGGCCACGCTCTTCTACTCACAGCTAACTTAAAGCCCTTCTCCTGGAAATAGCAGTTCTGGTTTAGGTGCCAGTACCAAAAGGCCTTTTTCGATTATCTTGCCTTTCGATGTGGGAAGATGAAGGATGTGGTAAAAGCTTTTGTTTGCATGACTTGAGCAGTACAAGCAACCGCTGCTTTTGCCCGCAGTGAGAGCAAGAAGTCAATCTTGAAAAGTTTTCCTCCCTTTCTTTCTTCAAAACGACTAATATTTTGAAGGTGCAGCTCTGTGGCGGGAGCTCACGTCTGGAGGCTGTTTGTGCGGTGCCCTGCGATGCTGCTGAGAGCGGTGTAGGATGTCTGCTTGATGTTGGTGCTTGGAGCTACCCCGTGTTTCCAGTTGGCTCACTGATCCCCGCTGGTCATGGGCTGATGCTGTTATAGCTCGGCGAGATACCACGCTGTAATTTGAAAAGGATGAAACGTGTTAAGAGCACAATGGGATGCACACTCTGAAAAGCTGGATGGGAAAGCTGAGACTTTGAAGTGCAAAGAGGGTGAAATCTTCCCTGTGTCAGGAACTTGAACAAGTCGTGTGTACCATGTAAATTCCTGTTAAACCATCAAAGTAAGGCTTAAGTTGAGCTTAAGTGAATGGGCCTCATGCAAGCTTTCTGCCTGCGGGTAAACTTCACCCTGGCTGCTTATTTTTGGAAAATAAGCAGTTTAGAGGAAACTGGAAAACACAATGCTAAGGCAGTCCGTAAACAGGTATCTATTACCCATGTGTACAAATCGGGACCCAAATCCATCCTGTAGCCCCTCGATGGGTTTGTTACAGTGTCAGAGAGGGCTGGGCCGGTGGCTGAACCACTCTGCCAACACTTTTCTGTTCAAATGGTGAAAGATCTGAGGAGATAGCGTGGGAGGATAAAAGGGCAGGAGGAGATGCAGTGGGGGAAGGAGAGGATGAAAGAGCAAGGCTGGGAGCGAGTGGAAAGGAGAACAGTAATGGGTTCTGGCGTGGATCCTACCTGAGAGGGCACTGATTAGCCTCAGGAAACTGGGGGGCTCAAGAGGTTGGTGAGGGTCTAGGAGGGGTGTTTAGGGATGTTTGTCTCTCTGAATTTTAGTGTGTTGTACAGTGAGGTCAGGGCTGCAGCAGGAAGGGGGTTATCCTGAATTTTGGTGCACGGCTGCTTCACAGGTGTACCACCCAACAACTTGCCTGTTGTAAAGAGAGAGGGGGAAAACTCCTCCCCCCCTCCACCCCCCATCCCCAAAACCTCAAAGAATGACATAGGCACAAAGCTGTAACAAGGATCAGTGTTGGATAATATTATTTCTAAAAAGTCAACTTTTGGCTGCAGCATCCTGATAAAAACTTCGAAAGTGGGGTTTTCTCGCCTTTCCAGAGCAAAAAGTATTTTTTTTTTTTTTTAAATCCCATATATTTATTTATTAAAAGAACTGAGAAACCTTATTTTGGCCTCAGAAGCAGCCCCCTCCCTCCTGCTGCTGGCAGTGTATCTGGGGCTGCTGCGAGACATGAGCACCCTTATCTGGGGGTGCTGCGTTATCAGCTTCCGTACGGCGGCGCGGGGAGGCTGTGCAGTACAAGGCAGCGGCGGCTGGTGTCATCCCATTACCATGGGATTGTGGCGGTGCACAACGTGTTTCTATTCAGGCATTTAATACGTTATTCTGTAATTTTTGTCTTGGAAGTAATGAAGCCTGACAGCTTTGGCTTGTGCGTGATAACAATCCCACACTGGTATCTTTTGAATCCTTCATTGCCAAATTCATAAAGGAAGAATGACTTTTCCAAAACGACAGTAAACATGCTTCATTTTATAAGACATTGTGGTTAACAGCCTGAAACAGCAAAGTGTTTTTTGAGCTATAGCTAAACTAATTTGAGCTATATTAAAAGTGCTGATCTGGAAGCTGAGCCACTTCTTGTAAGGGGGCAGGAAAACATATGTGGCCTAACTCTTCTAGTTTTTATCCGGGGTGCGGGGGGGATGTTTTCAAGGTTTTCTGTGCAGCCGGATCCTGCAAAGTGTGGGAATGACAGTGTGATGGTCCTGTGCCATGCTGCCGATCTCGCGCATGGATCAGCTGCAGGCTCAGGTGGAGGATGCGAGCTGAGGGTGAGCAGGCATTCATGCTAATAACGTGGTTTAAGCCTTTTAATGGGGTGTTTCATCATAAAGAAACCTCTGAAAGACACTGTTTAAAAGAAATCTGCGTACAATTAACTGGAGCCTGTGAGCATCCAGGCGCTCTGGAGGGCACCATTGCAATGATTTCGGTGCAGTGGGCTTGGGGGATGGACTTGAAACAATAAGAAGTCATTTGAATTCTTGCTTACTGTAGGATAAGTACAGCTTAATTTGGCCGAAGTTGAATGAGTTACTCTGGGATTACCTTGATGTAAATGAGAGAATAATTTATTCCCCTAAGACTATTGCTTGTTGCTTTGTGTTTATTTGATGATTTTTTTTATGCTCATAATTTGCAAGTGTAAATAAGAGGGCAAGGGGCGGAACAGCAGTGGAGCAGACCCCAGTGATGGTCATATCTATGCTGGAGAGATTGGGTCCTTGTTTTAATTTAAGTGAATTGATCACTCATTAACCTGAGTTAGCTAATGTGTGTAAATGCTTGTCTAGCTAATCTACGGGCACTTGTTCCAGGATGCAACACAGATCTGGGTTACAGAGAGGCTAAACCAGCTGTTAGCTTGCATTAGTAGTCCCTTAATTTCTGCCCACAGGGAACAAAGCCCTACCCATTCCAGTGACTTCTGAACTGCTCCTGATTCTTAATTGTACAATACTTAAATTATTTTTTTTTTGGAAGTGAATTAACTAATAACGAACAGTAAGTCCTCTAAAAACATATTAAAAGAAGTGTCTAGTGATTTATTGAAAATATCATAATCAAACTGGACTTGATTATGCCTCATTGGCGCACAGCTGCTTCGGGGGCTTCCCAGAGAGCTGGGGAGGCATGTATCCAACTGTGCTTCCTGAATCACAGTTTTACTGAAAACGTGGCAAATGAAAAAATAAATGAGAGCAGGGTGGGGGGAAAAAAGCAAGACAGGGTAGGAAAGGAGGAGAAGGGAGGGTCATACCGAGTTTTTAAGCCAAAGGGTGAACTACACTTTGGTTGAGGTAGCGTGAGCCACTTTGACTGGAAGCTCTTCTCTAGAGATGAGTCTTCAGCCCCTTATGGGTCTGAGCATCTCCCCCATGATCACCTACTGGAGGGGCTGGGAGGGGTGGCCGGTCCCTGCCTCTGCTCTGCCTTTCCTCTCTGTGGTCTTTGGAGAGCTGTGGGAGGGAGTGCTGCTGTTCTTGTGTGTGCAGTGATTGATTGCAAACCTGCAGCCCTTTGCTTAGACCATGGAAATGAGAAGAGAGAATTATTAGAGAAGCACATGGTTTTTACATTAGCGTCACTGGGAAAGCAGTGAGTGTAGTTACAGCTGTATTGTACTGCTCACGGAGTGGGGTCTTACCAGGCAAGCAAGGATAGATTTTCATGGCAGATAAATGCCAGTCCAAAAATGACTAACTGGCCCCACAACGCCTCCAGATAAAGAGTGTACAGTAGGTTGTGGGGCAGAGTGGCCAGGCAGCTGTATGATCCCTGCACCTCATCTCTATCACAGCTGGCTCAGGCAGGCTTGTACAGCTTGCAAATCCCAGCCTGACCTCATAGGATAGTTTGGCGTATTTACCGAGTCCATCAGCGTTGCATCAGTTGCAATGACCATTAAAAGTTAAAGCAGCATTCGCGGAGATGGTCTCTCTGTTGGCAAGGCTTGTGCTGCCAGAGCCTCTGCTCTGCAAATTGACAACATAACTGCTAAAGTTTTCTATCTGGCACTTCTCGTGAATTCATTTTGCTTTGAAGGGCATGAGAAAGCAACAAAAGGTCAGGGGAGACAATGACATTTTTAAACTGAAAATGTAATTGCAATTTCCCTCTGAGGCTTGTAAATATGCTCTCAACTATAAATAGGCCATTTCCATCACTTTTAAAAGAATCTTAATTCATTTATCAGTGATCACAGTAAATACAGCTTCATAACTTTCTGACATACTCAACAAGGTCTCCTTGAGGTGTAGTGCATATAACTTGGCAGGAACACATCTCACCTGCCAAATGGGAGAGGGGGAAGGGAAAGTACATTTTTAACAAAAGTTTATTTTTCCTTATCATTTAGTAGCCGCTAAAAAGCAGTTTAATATGCACGAGTGTTATTCGCACAGCCAGAAAAGATATTCCCTCTGCAAATACAAGCATGCTTTTTTTTGTGTCTATTGACACAACAGCTATAAAGGTTGTTGGCATTCAAAGGATGCGCTGGGGCCATCTGAGAGAAGGGATGGATACCAAGAGGAGCAGTTAGTGCTGGTGATGGAAAAGTAACTTCATGGATGAGGAAAAGCAGGAGGTGGTTTTAAGAATATCCTGGGGTAGCGGTTTTTAACTGAAAGAGGGGAGATTTAGACCAGATCTAGGAAGAAATTCTTGACTGTGAGGGTGGTGAGCCCCTGGCCCAGGCTGCCCAGAGAAGCTGTGGCTGCCCCATCCCTGGAGGTGTTCAAGGCCAGGCTGGATGGGGCTTTGAGCAACCTGGTCTGGTGGGAGGTGTCCCTGCCCATGGGGGACACTATGGGCATGATGAACTTAAAGATGATCTTTAAGGCCCCTTCCAACTCTAACCGTTCTATAATAATGCGTATGAGTTGAGGACTTTGGATTGGAGTTCAGGCTGGGTGCTACTTTCTCAGCACCTTGGTCTTGGCTCCTGTGGTCTGTTTTCTCAAGGCTTTGTTGTGGCTCCCAGGTTGCACACAGTGCAGGGAACGTGGCACATTGCTGATGCTATTCACAAGGGATCATGGAAAGTTACGGTGCCTTGAGATAGGCGGAGATTCATGAGAAATCTTTGGTTGTGCTTAATATTTTTCAGTGCTGCCGCGTTTGTGCTGCAATGCTATGTGAGACGAACAGAGATGCCATGGAAACTATTAGCAAGGGGAAAAAAACCACACTGTTTTGAATTCCTACCCTTTTATTGTTAAGCATCCACCTACCACCTTTAAAAATCTTTCCCTTTTAAAAACTGCATTTTTACTCAAAAATTGCTAACTACTTCGCTTGTGAACATCTTTCTTTTTGTTTTGCATTAAATACAAAATCAATTTGGAATGTGACAAGCTAGGTATGAAGTATTTGTAAAAATATAAAAGGGTATTTTATAAAGAGTGCAGCAAAATAATACTTGATTAGTAACAGCTAGAACCATAAAACCATCAACTGGTTAAGAGTCTCTTAGTTTTATAATTAATAGTTCACTCAAAATCTTAACAGAAAGACTGCAAAATTAATCCTAAGAAAAGATTTAACGCTATAAATGAGTTGTTGAAAAACTACTGGTAAAATAGCTTAAAAATGTTTACTGTTAGAAGCTGAGGTAGATTGGAGGCCTTGAGCAGAAAGGCATAGGTGTTTTGGTATCTAGGTATAGAGTCGTAGGACAACTTATATTCCAAAGTGCAAAGTGAGTATAAGACAATTCAGTCTGTGAGAGGACAGAGACATTTTACAGCTCCTTAGACACAAGATGCTAGAAATCCAACGTAAGGTGCACCCATCGGAGCCTGTCGTGTGCTTGGCTCTTGCCCATTATTCCATGTTCAAACACCGCCTCTTTTTACCAAGGGCCCAGTTCAACTCCTGTTAAAAGGCAGCTGGATGAGTCACAGCATCCTTAATGCAAGGACATTATTCCTGTCCCATGTGCTCCCAACTGATTTTGCCCAGCCCCCACGCCCCGTGCATCCCCCGGGAGCTGCGGACAGACCCTCGTCATGTTGGCTGCTCTAACAGCGTGTCTCAGGGTACTCTGCTTGAGAGGTGCGTCCGAAATGATCTCAGAAGGGGTTAACAAAACTTCTCTATTGCCTTGTTGCATGGTCTCTGCATTCTCTTATGTCATGGTGTCCTCAGGTGTGTTGAAAGGAACATCCTGAAATGTAATTGCTGCTTATAAAGGACATTAAGGTCCCCTAGATGAGGTGTGCATTCAGCTGTTTCTACCTGTGTCCCGTGCCATGGAGGGATGCTGTCTTGAGGCTTGAAATCCTTTTGTTCTCAAAGCTAGATAGTAACCTCTTTTCTTGTAGGACTTAAAGGGGGCAGGACTTACAGGTTTTGCCCTTTTTGATGACAGTTCCTTTGATTTTTAGCAAGATTCTTTAAAGTTACTGGTTCCTGCCCATATTTCAGAAGGCAGGTAATGCAAAACTTAAGACTGTAACAATGAATGCTGTTCCAAAGTAGTTTAAAAATCCTCTTGAGGAAAGCATCTCCCGGTTCCAGATGGCTCCTGCATTTATTGTCATTACCCGTGTCGTTTGCTAGAGAAGAATGAATTTCCTCTTGTGGAATAAAACCCCACAACCTGACACCAGGACAGATGCCCGGAGCTCTGTGTCCAGTACGGCTGTTGTACATTTATATGCTGGACAAAAGGCTCTATGGTCTCCTCTGGAGCCCGTCGACAAGAAATGAGGGACATGGGCAGCACAAGGTCTCAGCTCATGAGTAACCTGTGGTGACAGCATGAAAATGCATATATGTGATTATGTCCTTCAGAAATATTTTAAGACAGATAATACCTATTAAAAACAAGAAGCAAAATCACAGCCATCTTCTTTTCAGAATCCATGTGTAAAAGTAATAACAATATGGAAAGTTCCCTGAAAAAAAGCAGTAGTTCAGTATTTAAAATCTAATCTTAATTAGACTGTTGTCTCTTGTAAGGGGAGGGAAAACAAACAGCGCGCATCCTGACAAGGCACACACCACCTCTGAGCCTGGTGCAATTTAAAATGCCAAGTTATAAACCACAGGAAAGAAAATTGGACATAATGAGAAGTAAGGAGATGGCTCTCGTGACAGTGATGCTGCATTGCAGTTATCAGCTTTCCAACCCCTCCGTGTCTGTTGGTGCCCCGAGTCCGCATCCTGCTGTGCCACGTACCGATGGAGCTGCTGCTTCACCTGTGCAGCCCTGACATTCGCACGCCGGGAGGCTCAGCCGACTGGGTGGTGGCACTTAAACAGAAATGGGCTTTTATCCAGTCATTGTTCAAAATAAAGCTGCTTTTACCCCTTCAAAGTCAAACTCTGAACTTGAGGGAGACGGCACGTGTGTGGGCTCGGTGCAGTCTAGCAGTTGGAGGGTGGAGGACCCACCTTGCAAGACCTTGTTGCGTGAGTAGCTCTGCCCAAGGTGAGCAGTGGCACCGAGTGAGGAACACCTGGCTGGCCAAGCCTTGCTCTCAGCGTGGGGCAGAGCCAGCACAGCTATGCTCTCCCCTGAGGACAGGATGCTGTTTTCTATTTTTTCCTGTTTTCAGTCTCTTCCATATGCATTGCAGGTGCGGGCTAGGTGGTCATTTTGATCATTGAATTTTTTTTTTTTGAGCAAATTTGAAAAAAAAAAAAAAAGAAAATTTTCAAAATTAACTTTTATTTTACAGTTATGTCACCTTCTTTCATATGCTGCTGCTTCTATGAGGTTGTTAATCCATTTCACTTCTCAAGGCTTTGCCACACCAGCATTTATATGCTATAATTCAGTTTAGCACCGTAATGTCGCTTTTGGTAATCCATTTTTAATAACCCTGCAAGAAACATCTCAAAGGTTGGACGTTTTGTTCCAGTGAGTACAATGTTTAAGTCCTAATCTGAAGGTATTTTAAGTTATGAAGTGATACCAGAGAACACAGTATTCTCACCGTTGATATATTTGGTGTAAAGCTGCACCTCCTTATTTTACTGAATCTCCTCAACATGAAAACAAAAGAGAGTCCATGCACTTGCGCAATCACTTTTAGCTAAATCAATGTTTCCTTCACCTAAATTGTATTATATTGTGCCTCTGGTCATGAAAGATGCTGATGAGTGTGGGGGTGTGTTTTAAATGTCTTAATTTTCCAAATTCTGCATAATTGGCATCTGGTATGTAGATGGAGAACGAGCACTTACCTTTCTATGTACTTTTGATTTTCTTGAGTGCTTCTGATCTGGTTTATCTTTCGTGCAGGTAGTCCAATGGGGTGAGGAACACAGAACATTGCTATGGAAATTTGGCATGACATTAATAACTGTCCTGCGGCTTTGCAGAAAGTGCAAAACCTTATGAGCACTATGGAGGTCTAGGAAGACTTTTTGGTCTCATTGATGATGACTTGTCTTAGAGTCAAATGGATCTAGAATTTCAGGCTAAATTGAAGATGTTGCCACACTGGGTGTTTCAGGGAGTGACTCTGGTGCCCTAAAGTGCTGTTGAATGCAGAACTGAAGAGTTGAGTGTCTACAGAGAAGGTGAAGGGGAACAGCCAAGAGGGGCAGCAAATGTGCGGAGCAAATCAGCAGGAGCTACTGAAGAGTGAGAGAGAGAAACTCATTGTCACAAAAGGCGTTATGTGTATGCTGTTGTTTTTTTTTTTTTAAAAAAAGCTAACTTTAAAATACGCAAGTTCACTATATTCTTTGACAATACTATGTTCATAAGTTGATTCATTTCAGCTTTTAGAGTCTGAGGGTTAAGGTGCTGTGCCTATGCGATGAATTTCAAAGCTTAAATGCGTTCCAGGGTGAGCTGGACAAGGATATGTCTCAGTTTTTTGTGTTTATGGCAGTTGGTGTTGAGCATTTTGGCTAATAATTCATCCAGAGCACAGTGATATCTTAGCTCAGTCGGTGCTATGCTGGATGTCAGCATTAAGTAGTGCCCACTACAATTTTTTTAATAGCTTGAACCACAACCATTTTTATCCCTGCACTGTTGATAAACTCCTTTAACTCAATCCATCAGAGTTTACAAACCTATTTTTCATCTCTTGACTTCTTGTTGAAGTTCTTTTCTTATAGAGTCTCTTTTGGATATATATGGGATCCTAGGAGTGGCACAACTCATGCCGCGGGGAGGAATGGAGACACCTGACAAGTCCTAACCCTTCACTGCTATATATACAGGATTTAAAACCTTTTTTTTTGGTAATGGATTATTATTAGTGCCTACATCCACAAGTTCAAGCTGTGCATGGTGTCAGAGTTTACGAGACTGTTCTGGAAATTTGCAGAAGCTTTGGCTAGTCTTTTTTCCACGTTTCTCCTTGTTCTTTGGTTTCACTACGGTCCAGCCCTATCAGCACAGGTAGTATTTCCAAAATGTTAGTATAAGAATGTTGTGCTGCTAAGATCTTCTCCAGGACGCCCTTCTGTAAGTGCACCAGAAGCTGGGGAAATATCTATGTGCTGGTGGGACAGGGCAGTTCAGAGGGACTTGTATCTGAACCCATTCAACCACCATCCTGAAACTGAGAGTTCAGGGACCCCATCATCTAAGACAAGGAAATGATTGCAAGGGAAAATTGAGACAGGTTGGCTAAATGGGACTGGAGATTGCCTTAACAAACCAGGAAAACAGCTATTGATAATTCATTTGCAGCGTGGCAAAAAAGGACTTTAGCAGAGGGAGTAGAAAATGAATAGCAAAGTAAATTCCCCCAAAGTGGAGAAATAAGAAAAATGCTTGATTGTTTTAAACTGTTGTAACTCCTGTGTGTCTCTATTATCCATGAACCCGGGCTACTAGGACACAACTTGCAGTTTATCTCCACCTTTTCTTAAGATAGCCCCAGCATCCAGATGCTTCTGTGGAAACGATGATCTGTTTGTTTTTAATGAGAAAATTATTAGCAACTGAATTTATGTCAACAGATATATGCTGTAGCTATATTCCTTTTTTTAACAGTGACTTTAAAGTTTCAATGGGTCTTGTTTTACTGAATCCCATTGGATTAGTGAGTATTCTTTATTGCTTTGAGTGGGTTTTTTGGCATTTTGTCCACTAGCTAATTAATACTTAATGCAAGTTCTGTGGAATTATATATCTCATAGTTGGATTTAATTAAGCAGAACACTAAAAGAAGCATTTCATTGTAGAGGCATTTTGATGAACCATGTGTCAAGTCGTTATTTTAATGTAGGAGGATTCATTTCTTCAGGAGCCTTTCCTTAGGGAAAAAGCCCTAAACAAATACTGTAAACTTGTAGTCTTTTGAATACTGGCCAGGCAGCATCTAGTTTGCTTTACATGCCTCTCACTGCTAATTAGGTCACCAGATTTTTGTCTATATAAACACAATAATAGCTTTGTGTAAGCAGGTTCTCAATGTGTGAAATACCTTTCTAGCTGAAACAGCTGTTAACTTCCGGATCCCTTTTTTTGTACTTTTTTTTTTTCCTTTAAAAAGAATTTGCAAAAACAAGGTTATAAACATATGGTCAAAGTTTTAAGTGCTTTTGAAGCACAATTTTGCAGCTAATGCCTTCTCACCAGTGAAGACGAGGACGGTTATTCCGATGGATGCATCTCTAGAAGAGGTTATCAGCTTGTGAAGAGTGCATGTTAGCAATGTGCATCTCTATCTGCTCCAAATGGGAATGTTGGAGCCCTTTCCAAGGAAAGGAAGAAGGGGACTCGGCGCAAAAGGAACCCCGGGGCCCTGCACAAAGTGGGAGTTCAGCAATGGAAGAAATGTCAATGAATCACCTTCTCAGAGGCTGAGACAGTTTGATATCCTGTGCAAATGCCTGTACTTAAATCATGGCTGATAAAGTGTAGCTGCATGCATAAAGGTAAAATTTACTCTCCTGTCAACAGATGTTGAACTTCTGAACCCACGTTCTGTGATTATGCACCAAAATACGTAACATAAAAACCTTCTATTTATATTAGAATACAAGCTAGATTTTGTAGATTTTGGTAAAATGTGACTTAAGACTGATAGTTGATTGACCCTAAATTGACTGAAGATTTTAGAGTGTCAGGTGTAAATTGGGTTTGTAAATTTTTGATGGAATGGTCTTTTGGAAAAATGTTCGTTTGTCAAAGCCAAAAGGAACCGAGTGATTTGATTAATCTTTCCCCTTTCCAGGACTTACGTCTGAAATCACCTTGCCTTCACCCTGGACTCGTACGCAGTTTTCCCTGTGGCCAGAGAGCTCTGACTCCCCTGTTCTGTGCAGAGCTCCTGGTAAGCAGGTGAGGTTTCCAGGCAAATCTGAGTTTCTGAAATCCACGACTTGGTGTCAGACCTGGCTCTGCATGAGGATGGAAACTCAGCAGATCAGAGGGCAACATACTTGGAAGCCTAGGGGGTGGGTTGACATATTTTTTAAAATTCTATTTTTTCATTTTTCAGGGCTGGCCGTTGCCAAATAGTGTATAAAAGAGAACATATTTCTGCCCCATTTTGTTCAGCTTTTGTTGTACGACAAATGCTATGAGAAAAAAGACAGAAACATGCAATGGGATTATTTATAGAGAAGCATTCACTTAAAAAAAAAAAAAAAAAGAAAAAAGGAAAAAATGCAACTTAAAGCAATTTACAATTTAGCTTAATTAAATCAGCTTTGAAATTTCTAAACCATATGACTGCATGAGGTGCTAATTAGCTAGCTAACAAACTTAGGGAGGAAAAAAAAAAGAGGAAAAAAAAAAAAAAGGTGGAAACCAAAGTAAGTGAAAAATGAAATAAACTTGTAGTAAATAGGACCTGTTCAGAACTTTGTTGTTCCCAGAGCCCTGTGGGGTGCCCAGTGACGGGGCCCAGGGGTGTCCTGGTCCCTGGGCTCCCTGTGTGAGAACAGCCTGCTGTCTGCAAAATGCCTCTGTAGCCTCTGCAAGAATGCAACAGTACTTCTGGTGCATAGCATTAAAACCAAAAACTGGTTCAAAGATCTGAATATTTTCAGTTTGGGCTTGAAATGACAAAATTATAAACAATTTTGTAGGTTTGTTTTTTTTTTTTTCTTATTATTATTCTATTTATTTTGTGCAGGGTTGGGATGTGAATTGCAGACTCTTCTTGTCGGAGGATCTCTGAATCCTGGCTGATTTGGTGATGTTGGTTTGTACCCCCTGAGCATGGACAAGCTCTCAGAAATGCAGCTACTGAAGGTAGGTTTCACTGTGTCCTACCTGACGGGTTTAAATTATCAGAGTGATTACACTGCAAATACGGAGTTACAAAACCCAGGAATAGCTATACCTAACAGTATTTTTCCCTTAGCTTCTGCCAGGGCTGCCTCTAAGGAATGGCAAAATGGGAAGGTCCCTTTGGGATAGAAAGGGTGTGGAAAGATTCTTCTGTACCCCATGTGTAATTAGATGCCTTCCAGGTGTGGTCTCAGAATCTAGGAGTTAGTACTACGTTGCCTGATATCCACACCTCCAGCAACAAACAATCCAGCAAAAAGTTTGAGAAATACAGTGAGAGGCTGATAAAATGGAACCTGATAAAGGTTCTATCAGGGAAAGATCTTTAAAAAGGAAGAGCTGGTTTTATTTCACTTGAACCAAAATGTTTTGGTTTGAGAATTAAACTCCTCCTTGAAGAAAGAGGATGGTTGGGTGCTCCTCCACAATGGTTTGCTGTTAAATTCCACATTTAGTAAATATTAACAATGTTGAGCTGGCCTGATGGCTCCCAGCTTCCTTACCCAAGGGATGCCCTGTGGAAGGAAGCCTTACTATACCAGCAAGACTGCTCAAACTAGTGTTTGTACATGCAGAATATCTCCCTTCCTCCACATGTGTCTGTGCAGTTACCCACCTTCTGTTTATGAAAAGCCTGACAACATTACTGGTTTGATTTGGAGACGTTATGCTAACATGATAAACAGAAATATTACATTGAATATCTATGAGCAAACAGGGTTTTTTCAAAAGAATTTTTGAAGGAGGCTCGACATGGAAAGCAACTATTAAAAAATATTTTATATAATTTTTGGGTTTTTTTTATTTAAATATTTTCAAAGAAATGTTTATCTAGTTGCTTTTTCTGAACAATAATTATATTGAAAGGATTACTGTGGTTATTTTCGAAGAACAGCCCAATGATGACAAAATGCAAAAATTATGAGAGTATTTCTGGTTTGCAGTCTCAGAAGAGCAAATGAAATTAACTTGAAATAACTCTTTACATTGCTACTGCAGTCAAAAATGGGCATTATGTGCTATTTCCACCAGAAGCCACAGACTTTCCTGTTTGGCTTGTTGCTTGATTTGCTCTCACTCTGATTAAATTTGAATGTGACTGCGCCTCTTACATGAGTAAATATTGCTCAATGGAAGACCCACAGATTCCGGTCCCTTGTTAAAAGACTGAATTGTGTTGCTGTGTAAGTCTCGGTAAGGTTTCTAAACCAATAAAACAGGAATTTAAGGTTTTTTTACTGTTCAATTTGAATTGCAGACAGTATCTTTTGTTTGACAGTGCTTTATACACGGGAGCGTCCTGTATGCTTTGGGTAACAGCTCTGCAGTGGTCTTCTGTGCAAAATGCTTTATGAGCTTAAACTATTAGCAATCTAAGTTATCTTTGCTGTCATATTTATTGCTCTTTACTAATGTGCCTCAAGGAAAATCAGTGCAGATGGTGTTTTTTAACTTGGAGTCTGCCCTTGTGTGGATCTTCTGATATTTTTTTGTGGAGGAGGTAAGGTTCTTGCTTGAAAGAGGTCGACTTCAGAAGTGCTGCCCAAAGGCTGTGTTATGAGCTCTAAGCATTTTTCTAGATCTCTCTTAATGTCAGTATTTACATTAAAACAGTGAATCAGTTTTTTCCCAAAGAAGCCTCATAGGAGGTATGACCTTGCTTCTCAGCAAGTATATGCGTAGTTTGACGCTGCATTGAATAACCCTTTCTTGAAGTATCCTAGGGCTGTTCTGTACTGTGGCTACTCATTTTATTTCAGCTTTTACGGTGACCTTTTCCAAGACAAAAATAGTCCTTTATCATTCTTTTACCCCTTGGCTCTCTATTCCTTTGTCCCAGGTTTAATGTTCAGCAGCTTTCCCTCTTTCTACTAGCTCTCTGAAATATTCACCTCTGTAGCATTGCCTACAGCAAATACTGCTAGAGAAAACCAGGGCCAACGTACAGTGGTTGTAAATTTTCCCTTGGGAGTATGAATATGTCCAGTCTCAGCAGCTACCAATTTGGCTGCATCCATCCCAGAGGAGTTTTGTGTAAGAAATACAAGAAAAGTTTGTCTGGAAGCTGCTTGGGCTCTCTGTGTGGCTTACTGAAACTCATTCAGCTGAGTCATATTAGCAAAACTCATTAAAAAAATTCATTAAGAACCCCTAGGGCTTGATTCTACTTCCACTAGCATTTATGATTAACAGGAATAATAACTAAGATTAAGTTGATGGAGTTACACTGGTCTAAATCAATAAGGGAAGCAAATGACACTTTACTTAAATTAATGTAATGTTATGACAGATTTTATTTATTTATTTATTTTTTATGACTACAGTTTAACTTCAGTGGGGAGTGAAAGGAGGGAATATGGGATTCTAAAGCACCCTTAACATATAATAGGATGAGATGACCATTCAGAAATGAGCCGTTGTTTAAAGGCAGAAGTCTTTGCCAGTTTTTGTGACTTAATTTTTAATCTTGGAGCAGATGTTTTCTTTCCCAGTAGCTCAAGCTAGCCAAGTCTGCTTAAACTACTAAGAAAACAGAGAATCCCTTTGAGTTACTTTTTTTTTTTTTCCTTAGTAACTAATTCTAAGCCTTGGAATTGGAGGAAAATTTGAAAAATGAGACCATTAAAAAAATTAGAGTATTACAAGTCAGGTAAGACATCCCTATAGCGAGTTTGTAAAACCTTGTGATTACTACCTCTGTTTTAGAGCTGTGGATAGTGGGCTGGACTTTGCTCATTAAATGCTTTGAATTGAGAAATCTAGAGCTGGGCCACTGAATTTGGGGATTTCAATTCTGTTTCTAGTTTACCCTTAAGCTGCTTGGCAGTTTTGGGAAAAAGTAGGACAGTTTTGTCATTTCATTATGAGGGGAGCTGTCACCACTTGGGTGACTCCTTGAGGTGGGACATGAAGCAGTGGCAAGGGCTTGCGTGGTCGCTGGTTGTGTGCCTCCCTGTGGGGTGTCGGAGCTGAGATCTGCAGCCCGCTGGCACACTGCAGCAGCCTGTGGGGACACCGAGTTTGGGAAGAGGGTAGTGAGACTGACACAGTTCTTGCATGAGCTAAGAGTGAATGAAATGTGTTGTTTTTCCTAGTCTTTGTCTTCCAGTTTGTGGTTGCGTTTGGAGTGCCCTTTAGAATAAAAGCTGGAGGTTGGTGCGTCTCCCCTGCTGTCCCTCTGAGAGCATCACGTCTCCTGGGGCTACCATAAAAGAGGTTAGAGCACTTCTTCAGCTGGGCTGAAAGTTTATGTTGAACTTGAAGTCTTTCTGGATGGTAGCCCCCAGCATCACCCACCATCTTTTAGCCCCAGGGTCAGAGCCGATCCTCAATGTCAATCTCAGAAATCACATTGACACAGAAGGGGTAACAAGCTGACTACCAGCAACAATATACTGCCAGAAATATTGAAAAATGTTGCTTTTTTTCCACTGTCCCATTGATTAATTTGTCAACATACCAATGGAATAATATCTTATCAGAAGGGACTCCTGCCTCAGGGTAAAAGATGAGGTGAAACCATCCCATTTATTTTCTAAGATGGCAGCTGAACTTCTAGGGGAGACAGCTCCTAAAGTAGATATTTCTTACATGGCGAGGGCAGATCCAGATGCATTTGGTGTTGTGGAAGCAGTTGAGTAGATGTTCTTCATTTGACACGCTTACTGAGTCGTGACACTTCAACCTTCTTAAGAGTGGGCTGTTTGCTGTTGCCAGAAAAGACGATTTTGTCTTCAGAAAAAAAACTCCACAATTAAAAGTACAGGAATTCTACAAGTGCGCTGGACTCAACTTGTTGCAGCTGGTGGTAATGTTTCTAGTGACTTCAAATGAATTTGGATGCAGACTAGAGAAATTAATTTGAGGAATACTGTTAGGTTATTTAAGCAGCATCAGTAGGTATGGCAATATGCAACCTGATTACCTGGCAGCTTTTGATTTTAGTTCACACCTTCTTGAACAAAATTTAGCTCAAAGAAGTGAACAGATTTTCTTTGGCTTTTGAAGAAACACCTTGAGAGCTTGTAAGGGGAATTATGAGAAAATGAAAGGGGCAGGATGTTGGGCCTTGAGATGGAGATGAACTGCAGGGCAGACTCTCTCTAATTAGTTTAAGGATTTTATACTACTTCCTATTTATGAACTTTCTATACAAATATGTGGCAACATCTGAGGGTCTAGAGGACTTTATGGAGTTTCTAGCTGCCCCCCGATCTGCCTTAGATTTTGGGGTTTTTTTAGGTCAAAAGGTCAAAATTTTTGCTGCATTTGGGATAATGACTTGGTGTTTGGAATAAAAGGGGATATTGATAAAATTAAATACCTTGCTTACAACTTTCTCAGAGAGGTTGCTGCTCCTCAGCATTTTCTTAGGACCTTAAAGTTTTGAGGTGCAAACTCTCCTCCAGAAGATTGTTCAATAGTTGAATTTGCCCTGAAGGACAATGAATTTTTCATTGGTTTAGAAATTGTTTTTTTCTGGAGCTTAAAAACATGCCTGGTCACCAAAACATGCATCTTATTAGAATGATTCATGCATATAAATGCATGTTTAGCTGCAGCTGGAATTTGCTTTACTAAGTGCATCTCCTTTCTCTGCTTGCCAAAAACTGATGTAGACTTGTGCTAAATGCTCTTTCAGCCACTAGAAACTCTCTGATTATGTACGTTTGTGATTAAAAGCCATTAAGCTAAGATGATGGGTATAAAGCCACTGGTTTTATTTGAGGAACCTGAGAGAAAAAATCGTATCAAAAGAATTATAGCAATACTTGTTTGTATGCAATAACCCTATAAAGAAAATATTGTATCTAATTACACTTCATTTTGTAAAACTTGTACATTGAAATTCTCACGTTGTACACCCTTTCCTGGACTGGGGGTGGTGGTTATTTCACGTGTTTGTCACGTCCATTGAGGCAAATTGTGCATCTTGGTATTTTTAAATTGATCGTATATCTCTGCTAAGATAATGCCCATACAACAAGGCCTTGTCACAGGATAATGGTCCTGCTGCCAGATACATATGGAGGCAGAGTTGGGACATTTATCAGAAATAAGCATCAAGGTGAAGCAGACACATTTGTTTCCAAAGCAGGAGGCTTTTATCCTGTCAAAACCTCGTATATATTTTTTTTTTTTAACTTTCCCCCCACCCCCCTTTACCTGCATCTAGACCAAATGACTAATGGCCTAGATTCAATGTTTTCTTTGTCTGACGGACGTTAATGGAGTTGTTGCAGGTCTTTGGTATGTATTACTAAGAAGCTGTGCTCTGGTTGAATCAAGAGAACAAATTTATGTTATAGGAATGGAAGATACAATGAATTCATGTTGTTTAGATTTTCAAGAGAGTAGTTATTGCTGTCTGAATTGCCATTGATGTCAAGACATGATAATTCTCATGAACTTGGCTAAAGTAGGAGGGAAAACGAAGAGCTGTAGTCCCACGCATCCATGCCTACGTTTCATGAGGTTCAACATAACAGCAGCAGTAGAGTCACATATTGTATGTCTGTAGCTTCTCTAAATATCTCAAAAGAGGTCGTCAGCCCTTTGTTAACTCACACCATTCTCGTATTAGTTATGTAGACAGACAACTCCTGTGAGAGACGTGAGAAAAGTCCACAATGTACTAATCGTTCTGAAAAATTATCTACGGTTAGATAAATGTAGCAGAATGTGGTGCTCTTTCTGCCCTTGCCATGCCTAGCTGCTAGGGGGAAATCCAGCATTCCCAACTGGATGGACATGCTCAAAAGACACAACACAACAAAATAATCTTCAGGTGATGGTGTAGTGATGCAATTTTGAAATTTCGTTTATCAGTTCAGTAGGTCGTAAATGTTGGTCACCAGAACTTGTAAAGCTTCACCAACAAAAATGTGTCTACTCGGCAACCGAGGAGCAAGGAAGATGTCTGTTAAATTTTTCACCTGTCAGGTCAGAAGTAAAAGCTTTTTATCCACGCACCTTTTTGCGAATTCGGGTCTAGGAGTCAGGATTTCCCAAAGCCAAGCACTGATGCATTATTCATTATGCGACGTCAAATCCTTTAGAACTTACTATTTATTCAAAGCATTTTCTTCTTCATTTTTAATATAAAGTACATTGAGAATGACTAATATTTCCCCTCATCTCCGTTGAAGTATTGGTAATTGTTCATCTGCTTAGAGAAGTTTCAGCTTCCTTGAACTGTATGTATTTTGCACGGTGAGACTTGTATGTAGATCTGTCCTAAACTTTTCCTGAATTAAATTTTCTAATCTCATTGGATCAGAGCTATGGACACTGGTACTTCAATCTAAACAGTTTTGACACCCCCCCCGCCCCTTCTCTTGAGCAATAACAAGAGCTAGGGTCCCAGAATGAAGTGGGTGCAAATTGCCAGCTGCGTTTGCAAATGTGTATGGTCGTGTCTGGCAGCAAATGATTAATTTTGAGTGTGGGCATGCATTTCAGGTTCAATCTTCTGTCAGATACGCACGTCCTCATCTCTCGGTCCACTTCAGAAATGGATTGGGTGATATTTTCTTTTCTATTAGGATTTCAGTTGTACTTCTGCTGAATGCTAGCTGCTCTGCATTCAGCAAAACCAGGTGAAGATTATCAATCCTGATCCATACGTCTGAAGGGAGAGGGTGGGTAATCTTGTGTGTATGTGAATTTCCTGTTGATTTGTTCCGAGTGCTGTACCACCCTGTAAGTCAATCTCACCCAAGGGTATCTCACGCTGTCTAGAATAGCTGACAATTTTGCTGACTCTTACTAATATTTGAAAGCATTACTTTTAGCAGTAAGAGTTGATGATAAAGCAACTTATCTGGCACCTAACAGCTCTGAAAATAGAGCTCTGTTAGAATTTATTCTATTTGCGTTTGTCTATACACACATGAAATAATGATTTTTGGTTGTGATCTATAAGATTGCCTGGCCTTACAAATATTGCCAGAAAGATACGCAATTCTCAATCGTCTTCTGCATTGGTGTTATCATAGTAGCATTCCTCCTCGTGTCCAAAGGTACACTCAGTCTTCTAAACTCTAGGTGTAGCTTAGCAAATCAAATAAAATGAAACTCGTGATTACGGTGTATCGTGTTTAGTTTACTTACCAGGGAGAAGAGCCTATGGTAGTTACCCTCATGTATCCTCACCCCACACTATGTGTATAGGACAGGTTCCTCATCCCACCGGCTGACTGGCCACAGAAATGTGCCACCCTAGCCTGAGGGCATCTCAGCACCTCTCAAACTTGTTTTGTTCTAGCTAAGGAGCATATACCCTGTCTAATGCTTCATTGGTGTATTTTATCCAAGTTACCTTGAGCCTGAGAGTCATGCAAGGGGAAGAAAAAGTAGTTCCACCAGTTTAATAATATCAGAGCCGTGGAAAATCATCAGAACAAGGCAGCAGCATTCCAAACTTGCACCGTGTCTCTGGAGAGCAACTCTTGGCAGCCCTAGTGCACCATATGTGATGGAGAGGGGCAGCCCTTTGAGGGTGGCCATGCATGATGGAGAGGGGCAGCCCTTTGAAGGCTGGACATGGAAAACCCAGCCACAAGAGCACTTGAGGAGGTAAGGCTGAGAAAGGCAAGCTTCACCCACAACACGCTTTTGCTGTGCCACAAGTACCAGCAGCCCCGGTTTACAGGGGGGATCACAAGGGTTTGCACTGTTCTTTGTCAAGTCATTCCCGTCGAGACAGGCTGCTGGCGAGGGCACTCCGCTTTTAATGTGCAAACCGAGGATAAGAGCTGAGGTGTAATGCTCAACAGAAGCTTGTTGAAGTCAGATTGAGTATCACAGCTTGCTCCAGAGGGTGCTGGATTAGACCCCAGGAGCCAAGAGGTTTTTATTAACTCTGTTTGATATGCATATCCCGAGACTGGTGAAATCAAGGGAAAGAGGCTACCTGACCCTAGGCTCCGCGAGCCCTGTGGCACTGCCTCTGGTAATTGTCCCTGGGAGGAGTGGTGTGAAGAGTTTGCATTTACATGAGAATTTCCTATTAATGAATGTTCTTTTCAACCATTCTGGGTAAATAAGTGGTGGTGAGCGTTTATCTTACTGGTGTATATGGTAAGTGGTTACAGTCATTGTTGCTGAAAGGAAAAATAAGTGTAGGCAAAATGCAGAAATGTTGGATGTGTGAGCAATGTCGCTTTCTCAAACAAACTTCACCTAATCTACTGCCTAATTTAGGAAATGCTGCGCAAAAGCTGATAAACGCTGCAGCTCAGATCCCTGCCAGAAAAACATGTATCCATGTGGAAAAAAAATGAATGCAATGTTTAATCTGGAAGAGAGATGTGGATAAGGGTGGCAGAGAGAAACATAACCAAAGTATTTCTACACTTAACTGGGGGAGAAAATAATGCCTGGGTCATGCTGAGACCGCTGGTGATGTGGCAGGGGGAGAGAAGAGCTCTGTCTGACACCTGGACCCAGGGAGCGATGGGGCTGATGAGCTCTCTGGGGTTACACAGATGTGGTCACCAAGGGAGCTGGTGGCTCAGAGCTCGGTGATTGCCAACTCGAACCTCGCTCATGGCATCACTGCGAAGCCCGGTGTCGATCCGGTGGTTGGATTGCTCTCAGGAGCTAACATCTGCAGCACAGGTATGAGCCCATCAATATTTTACATGTAGGTTGCTTACAGTGGCTATATCATTAACTTGGGAGACTCAGCATCTCCCCAGCTCGCTCCCATGCCCTGACTGTCCCTTTCCTAACTGCGCTGTAGAGCAAGCGGAGAAGCGTCCTGAGGGTGTGTTTAATCTGTTACTGGGCTCCTATAATCCGCTACTCTCGTTTTCTTGGAAAAAGCAGCAGACTGCAACTCCTGTGGAGACAGCTGCACTTTTCTGAGGAAATCTGGGAAGGAAAAAGAGATTTCTAATAACTGAATATTGATTGTTCCCCTCTCAGGGCAGTGAATGCTGCAGGATCACAGCACACCGCCCCTACGTTGTCTTCCTCTGAAGAGAGGCCAGAGAAATAGATTTTACTTCCTTATTAATGAAATATTAATTGTATGTTCGTATTTTGGTGTGGCCTAAAGTGAATATTAAAGAGCACATAAATAAAACATTGCCAACGTTAATATGAGATGGGATTTTCTCACATTTGTCTTAAATGAGCTCATTACAGTGGAGAAGGTAATAAATATTTGATATCACGGCATGTTAATGAGGTGCTTGCTTGTGAATTCAAAGTGTTTAGCATAGTTTTCTCTCCCCTTCAGACATGTTATATAGTGCAAACATTTTGAATTATTTAATCAGGAGGATCTTTAAGCACTCTGGTGCTGTGTTTAAAAACTTAAACCCACAAAACCACAGAAGTAATTAATGGTTGCAGCTTCCAAAACCGACTATAATTTCTTGAATAATATTGTTTGTTTTTAATTCAGAGTTACTGTGGAGGACTTTCCTGCCCTTGAAAGAGGAGCCAGCCCTCACTGCAGACAGTACGTCTCAGTAGTGGTACGCAGCCGGTGCCTGCACAATTTTATGTTGTTTTACTGGAATTTTAGCCCATTGGGTTGGATCATCAAGACTGTTTTAACACACATAGAAACAGTATGTATGCATGTTACGTTCCACTCTACTTGCTCATGCTTACTTGCTTATGTTTCGCTCATTACTGCAATGTCCTTGTGGAAATGTTGGGTCTTTGGAGAACAGGAGAAGTGGAGGTGGGGAAGTCCAACCTGGTGGAATTTGATTTCTCTCCTTGGCAGTTCTCATTCTTCTCTCTGGTATGAAATATATACATATTGTTATAAGATGTGATGGATTGGATCTGTCTAGGTTGTCATAAAGAGTTAATAGCCTACTATAAGTAGCAATCCCAAATATTTCTCTTTACATAAGCTTGTTGGTTTTTTTCCCAGCCACTACGTTAACGACACACTCTTTTTTTACAGCTCGTATCTCTGACAGTGAACTTAAAAGCATTTCTGTATTTTGCACTTCCATGAAAACTTTTCCAGTAAATACCGAGGTGAGAGCAGTGCTGGAAGGTGTTGATGGCGATGCTGTACACACCCATGGGGAAGTCAAGGGCTTGGTAAGACGTGGTTTTATTTGCAAGTGGTTTGTGGTTTCTTCTTGGGTATTAAGAGTGATTGTAGGCACTTCAGGAATGGGTTAAAAGCTGAAGATATATTTTTCTTCTGTGCATATGTAAATAAAAGCTGTCTCCTCAAAAAAGATACGCTCAAAACCTCTGGAGACTCAAGAAACAGAGCCAATGCAAATGCCTGTTTCAGTTTGTTGGCTTTAGCAGGAGGCTTACAGACAGAAGTCTCAAGTTTTCATAAAATCCCAATATTTGCAGTCTTTAGACAAAGCAGAGCTTTGGGATCAGTAAATGAAATCTGTTGTTTTGAGTTCAAATGGGGATGGAGGTCCTCCCAGGACAGGCTCAGCTGAAGAAGCTTTCTTTGACAGAACTCCTCAATTGCAAGTGCTATTTGCCATCGCTCAGTTGGACACGTGCTGCCTGTGGGTACATCCCTCCTGCCATGGATGGGGGCTGCCTCCCCAGAGGGAACAGGGAGCAGTAGAGGGGCCACGGGCTGTGGCTGAGACGGTGCCTCAACCCAAGCGCTCTCGTTTAGATACCCTGGTCGCATCTTAGCTGACCCATCCCAGATGCCTGAGATACTACCCTCGCGCCTTCTTGTGCTTAAAAGGCAGCTCTCCACTTATCTGTTCACCGGGGAATGAATTCCCCATAAAGAAGCCGGCAAGTCTTTTTTTTTAAATTAAAAAGAATAAAAAAAAAAAAAAATCCCCACCCCCAGATAACTAAGTGATAGAAAAAGTGTGAGTAGAAACACTTCTCACATCTTCTAGCCTTTCCAGAATATAACTTCATCAGCAATTTGTGCAGCTCCAGGCTTTGAGGAAGGTGAAAGCTGATAAGGTTTTTAGAAATCTTCGCTCTCTTTGACGTTTTTGCTTTCAAATTCCTTTTCATAACTCGACCGTTAGAGAGGTACATGTTGTTTTTAAGGCAGCAAGTTCTACAGTTTTAGATGGCAAAAGCCTTTTAGAACAAGCTGGCGTGGGTGCTAATAGGGACACTTTTTTGAGTGCTTGATTCTGCAGTGTTTTGAAACGTTTCTACCTTTGGCTGACATAAAGGGAACTGCCAGATCAGGCCCAGTATGCAGAAACTGAATTTCTTTTTAAAAGTGTTCTGTGGCATAACCACATCAAGGCTTGTCTCCTTTCAAAATGAAAGGGATTTTTCTCAAATGCTGTTCCAAAACCGCTTAGAATATGTATTCTGAGTTCATTGTTTTTCTCCTACGTTCCTCTCTTTCCTCCATGAAGGAAGATGACTCGTGTTATTCAAGGTACGTGTAAGGTGTTTTCCACAAAGTATCGCAGCGCCTAGCTGTTTCAATAGCCTTAATCTCAGTTTTAAACCTCGATTTTCCATCTCAGAAAATGCCTGCTGAAGCACTTTATGTAATCCAGGCTTCACCATTTAAATTACAGGAGAGTTTAAACGCAAAATTTAATTAAGTATTACATTTAAAGCCATTTAAATTAAAAACACTTAACTGCTAGTAAGAGCACATCTGACTCTGGAAATTGAGATGCTGACTTTGATGTTGGGCATTGCAATTTCTATACAGAAGTGTCCCAGTATTGCTGAAAATTTGGGCATGGATCTGCTTGGGAAAAGTGCAGGGCAGTCAATGAGAGAGGATGTGTACACTTCTGACCTTTCCTTTGCGATGCTTATGATCTCGGTAGGTAGGAATGTCAGCAAGCCATTCATTAGGTCTTCATTAGCCAGGGCATGCGCGGTAGTGGCAAATGGCAAGAGACTAGAGGTGTAAAAGCTGCACAGAGACATGTCCCATGGGGACGAGTGCTGGGTATTGAACGCAGGTCTGCTTGGGTGCATGCCCTGGGGACCTCCAAGAGGCTTTGCTTCCAGAGCATCGAGGTGCTGAGTGCCCTGGACATTCGCGTTTCATCCCAAGAAAGCAAGGCATTTACTTGCTAAAGATTAAGTAGATTAGGCTTGGTCTGGAATGTTTATCAGAACAATAACAAAAAACCCCACCACAACCCAACAAAAACCCAAATGATATTCCAGTGATGAATGGTTTTAATTAGAAGTAGGTAGCAAACACTTTTAAAAAGATGTAATTTCAAGCAGTTTCTATACTTTAGTGCTGCTGGAAGGCACATAGTATTTATTCTTGAAGGAAGAATTGGGGAACTAATTTGGCTTAGCTTTAATTTAGTGATGATACAATTTAGCTATAATTAAATTGGAGAAAAAAAATTCCAGGTACCAAAATTTAGTTAATTTAGGTACAAACTTGTTTTTGTTCCTCCATAATTAATTTGGTCTTCAAATTACCATCCCTAGGTAAGCAAAAGTGCAGTCAGCAGTCCACAACTTCCACAACATTACTTTAAGTAGTTTGTGAGGGGAAAAAACGTGTAGGATAGTCCTTACACTAAGGCCACTTGATGTAAATGCTACCTAATTGTGTCTTGATTCCTGGATCGTTGACTTCCCTCTAGTTGAGTGGGGGCCTGATTGTGACAAAAACTGACCCGTTATAATTTACATATTTTGGATGGGGTCCTTACAGGATTGGGAGAATCTGGGTTTTCATCTGTGATGCTAGTTTTTCTTATACCTGATTTTTTTTTTTGTTTGCTTCCTAGTCCATGAAGATTGCTGGTTGGTTTGGAAACACTAAAGCAAGTTTCAATATGACTTGATAAATTTTTCATGATATCTTCAAAAATAAAATTTTAAAGCTCAGCTAGAGTCGTAACATTCACATTCCTTTCTTTCTTCAGGTTAGAAGGATGCACGTCCATACCAAATATCTTCATTCAGTAATGAGGAATTATATTTATTAAGTTTTAAAATTTATCTTCAGGAGCAGCAAATGACTCTCTGCATGCATCTGGATAATTTGACTATATCAATATTGATCCATGCTGATGCAGTTGTTGTTAATCCCTCTGGGAAATGGATTCTTTCAGTAATATTAGTTGAGCAGATGTTGGTTGTTGATTTTTGCAGTTTTATTCTTGGTACTTTCATTTTCCTCGGAAGAAGGAGAAACTTCCTTAATCCCATGCAGAGATAGAAATATAAATGACAGCTAAAAATACATAGAATTTTCTGTCCTTCTGCAGCTCTCAGAATACACGCTGCGTTGAGAAGGGAGGATAAGCATGACTGCATGTATCTCTTTGAAGTACTTTATCAGCGTTCTTAAAAAATATCAAAGAGGAGACTTATTCCATGTAAAAATAGTTACGATTACATCCTCTTTGGCTGGATCTGATACAGTTCTCATGTGGTACATCTGTGAGATGAATACCTGAATATTCAGGGGAAAAATGATGGTTTTCAGGGCCAAGATAGTCTCTTGCGTTTCTGAGGCCACTTTTGATTTCCGTGACCATTTTTAATTTTTGCTATAATTTTGTTTCAAGGGACATGGATTTTTCCTTAGCTGTTAGACCTTATCACAATTTTAAAACCTAGTTTTAGTAATTTAAATTCTACAGGGTTTTCATTTAACAAAGATTCTGCAATTCATTTTGCATTGGTTATAAATTCCTGGAGTTTCAGATTTTTGAGGCAATAAAGCACATAGTGCCAGCTTTCTGTTTAACGAAATATTCAGTGCTGCTCTCCCTCCTCTGGCTTATTCAGTGTTATCTCTCTGGGTGAATTTGCTTCCTCTGGGTGGGACTTTGGTGGACTTGATCCCATCCTGTGTCCCTGCTGAGTTCAGGAGGATCTTTTTCTCAGCCGTATTGACAGCAAGCAGGGAACCTACGTGGATGGTACTTGAACAAAATCCAGATGGGATGTGGGGGCTGATCTGTCCTGGGGACTAAGGGATGATGCTGAGCTGTCAGAGCAGGATCACATCCCACTTACGCATGCGTTACCATGAACTGTAAACACATTGCTGTGTTTCTTCACATGGGTAATTTCAGCAGTGTCGCCAACATGGACAAGAGTTTCACAGTGCATATTTACAACTAGAAACAGGTAATGCTATGCAGGAAATATATTTTTCCATCCAAAAATGGTACTTAGATTAGCAGCTGCTTTTTTGCTATTATGCTTAAAGAAACAGAAATTTTTCGTGAAAGTAAAGTTTCAGTTGGATCAGGCTGATTGCCTGAGCCCTCCACGGCTCTACAGTTGAACAAGGAGGGGGGGGGACCTCCTCAACAGCACCTTGGGAGGAGCTGCCATGAGCTCCTTGCTGTGAATTGTCTCGCTATGGTACCACACTGGTCCACCTATAAGGGTCCTTGTATTTTCATGTGAGCCTCGTTTGTAGGATTCAAACATGTAGCTGGCATTTGTATAATTTTATGAAATTGCTGTCAGTACCGCTATGGTTTCTAATCAGTCCCTTGGAAGAAATTTCAAAACGCTGGACCACTTTAATATTTGCTGTTGTTATTCGGCTCTTTTGGATACTAAGCAATGCTGCTGTTGTGCAGGGTTCAATACACTTTCCTCTTTCCCTTAATGTATATTTTAATATTTGTTTTCCCTTCGAACAACAGAGACAATTGCACAAACAAAATTAGTAAAGAAGTAGATTTTTTTTTTTTGACATAGAAGCTAGTAAAAGGGAAAGACCCTCCAAACTCTGTGTAGTTAAAAGACATTTACAAAAAGCAGCCCTGAGGGCTGCACCGACTCCTGCAGAGGCAACAGGATGGGGTCTCTCTTCATACTAACATGACTGGAGTAAGTGCTGCATCCTTTGGCGTTATTCATGATTTATGTTAGTTTGAATTAGGGAAGAATAGGGTCCTATGTCATCTGGGCAGGCTAATGGTTACTTAATTATTGACAAAAAGAAATTTGTGCTATTGTATTTTCGGATTCCTCCTTCTGGCCATCTTTAAATGACTTCATAGCGCAGAAATATGTTTTTAAGAACTTATGTAAAGAAATTCTCTTCAGTGTCTGTTTTCATTGCTGGCTTATCTCATATTTTTAATTTACTCTTCTTTATATTTCATTTCCAATTCTCCATCCTTCAAAATTCTTTATAAATGGCTACATAACAAGTGCAAATTTCTCTCCTGTTCAATGAAAAGTACCAATCAGGCTGTGATGACTGTGACATCTCTTACTAAGAGAGAACAAAGAAACCACTCAACTCGAAATAATCAAAGTCTGGCTTGTCAGAGTTGGGGTATGTGGCCTATTAAGCTTTATTGAGGGCATGTTGCAAACCCAGTGGTGCTTAAATAAGTGTACGGGCCTTTATGTGATTAGTTATGCATATGGCACAGTGATCTTGTTAAAATCAAATTTTATTCAAAGAAAGCAGAACTATCTCCAATAAAACTGTAATATGGCATAAAATCAAGTAGTGCTTCTTTGCAAGTTGAAAATGCCTTATTTCTACTTCTGTGTTTTGTCTCTGGAACTGTTCAGCTGGGAGAAGAGGAGGCTCAGGGGGATCTTATCCCTGTGTATAAATACCTGATGGGAAGGAGGACAGAGGACGGAGCCAGGCTCTTGTCAGTGGTGCCCAGAGAAAAGAAAAGATGCAACAGGCTCAAACAGAAATACAGGAAATTCCATTTAAATGTAGAAAACTGCTCTTTTATGGTGAGGGTGGTCAAATACTGGGGTAGGCTGCTCGGTGAGGTTGTGCAATCTCTGTCCTTGGAGATAGTCAAAGCCCAACAGGATATGGCCTTGGGCAACCTGCTCCGGCTGCCCCAGATTCATCAGGGGCTGGACTGGAAGGTCTCCAGAAGTGCCTCCAACCTCAGCCTCTCTGTGACTCTGCAACATGCTGTGCGGTATAATTACTGTGCCAAGAACATGTCCCGAAATGTTTCACTGAGTTAAGTCATGCAGTTGTAAAGGGTACAATGAACCGGTTGAAGATGGAGGGGGCATTTATAAATATGCCACCCCAGGGGAGGAGAGATGTTCTCAGCTGAGATATACCTGAAGAGTTGGTGAGGTAAAGGTAGCGTAACGGAAATGGAATAGGAGAAATATACTACTACTGTCTTCTGCCGACTAGTTACTAACAGGAGATCATAGTAGAGTGTCAGTTATGGGTAGATATGGGTAGTAGTTGGTAGAAAATCTGCTGCTTTTTCTTCTGAACTGTGGCTTGACTTGTGCCTATGAACCACCCGTCACCTCAGCCTTCTCATCTTTCTTCAGCCAAAGTGCCTCAGCCCTCCTGGAGAAGCCTGGGAAGCAGGTATTTCTGAGATAAATATCAACCAGTTTCCTCCTGGCCTTCAAACTGTGCTGGTCCAGTCAATCATCTGAATGTGATCTGTGGTGAAGCCATCTCGGCTGTTCTGAGGAGTCAATCTCCCGAGTGCAGGCAGAGCTCCTCTCGGGGCTGGCTTTGCCTCCCACCCTGCTGCTGGCATCAGTTCTGCTGCACGGGAGTGCAGATGCAGCTGAAAGGAGTGGGAGCATCCCATTTTGATGCACACCCTTCCTCATGTCCTGTTTTCGATGTAGTGTTTTCTGGAGAGGACTTTGGTTTAGCACTTTCTCTGTCACTTACTTTTTCTCTGTTAAATGCAATCAAGTTTCCTGGTGGGAATTTCAAGACAGCAGTTTATCCAGAGACAGATGCAGCTTTCATTCTTGTTGCTTTAGTCAGGGACTTTCCTGTAATCATTAGGAGTTTGGTGCTAGCAGTGTGCTTTGAGGATTCCCTGGTCCTGCCAAAACCAGCAGAGCTTTTTTGTTATATAAGTTGAATAAAAATATAAACCTTTTTTCTTTTATATCAAAACAGCAAACAGTATTTCACCTCTGATGAACTTGGAAAGCACAAGGGAGCTGTTAAACACTTTTCTCCAGTGTCTCCTCTGCACTTTTGCATTTCTCCATCAGCCACTCATTGTCTGTTCCTTTACACAGCATGACCGTGCTCCAAAACAGTTTAGTTTGTGCTTGGCGCAGGTCTCAGCTTCCTGGCACCCTGGTTGAATGTTCCCTGGGTTTCCAGGTTTGGTTCGTGCATCGGGTCAAGCCGAATTGCCAACCTCAAGGCTCTGCCTTGACGTAGAGGGATAGCTGTGCACCAGAGCTGCCTGGTCAACAGTCCCCAGGGATGGTCCTCAGCCCTGAGCGGAGATGCCGGCATGTGGCCCTGCTCCCCTTCAGCTGGCAGATGCCACCGTGGGCACAGGCAGCCTGCGGTGGGTACGTAGGCGGCTGCTGCTGTTTTTCAGTGAATAAGCTGTAATTCTGAGGTACACTCTCTCCAGCAAACCGTCATGTTATTTATCTCCATCTGCTGTGCTGTTTTTTTGTCTTCTCATTTGGCATCTTCATTTGATCCTTTATTTGACGTCCTGGTTCCTGATGTTCACCTGTCAGCCTAAACAGCAAATACCAGCCTCTGACTTATGACTCCTTCTGCTATATTTGTAGTATATCTCAGATCTCTTTTCTGACTTTCAAGGCTCTTGTGTGTTTCTCCCAAGTGACCTGCGTGTTATGACTCCTACGTTGTCATTTACTACACCATCATCCTTACTAAACCTTTATTCCACAGATTTTAAACTAGATTTTTCCATACAAAATGAGTTATAGTGGTTATTTTCCAAAATGGGGTTTGCACTCAAGTGTGCCTTATTGATGAAACCTTGTGCGTTTCCTCTTGCCTTCTCCTGTAAAAGGGACTCCAGTGTTCTGTGGTTGAGACATTATCTGCCGGTTTTCTGCCTTGTCAAAACCAAAAGAGCTACCACCACAAATGTGACCAAGCCCTTCAATCTGGCAATTTATCATAAGTTATTGCTGAATTTCCTTAGAATGATCACTGGTAACTGCTGAAGAATTATTCCATAGTAACTTAGAGGCTAAATTTCAAACATTTTCTGTAGCGTGAAATCTGAAAGCTTTGAATGGGTCATTTTTACAGTTGATTACAGGGCTTTTATTCTTCCAGCCTTCAAGGATGCATCTTTGAATGGCTTGGTTAATGTAAAGAACTGATGCTGTGGTTCTGAAAAGACACTTGCAGAACTTGCATGCTAGAAGCAGAGAATTAGCAATTGAGACTTCTAGCTTTCAGAAATGTTAACTTGAAGAAAAATAATTCAATAAAAATAAATCTGAGTATGTATTCGAGTCCTTTGTTCCTGAAACTTGCTTAGATTTGCCTGAAATTAAGCACAAATTCCTTAGTCTTAGCCATGAAAAGTATAAATATATTAATTAAAGAATGATCTCTTCCTTTGTCCATGTGGCTGGATTTCTTAGTGTTATTCCTAAGACCATGTGGGATGGATATATGGAGCTGTCAGACAGGCACAGGGTTTTCCAGGAGTGCTGGCCCTTGGCGTGAGCCAGGACAGGAGGAGCGGGAGGAGTGCTGTTACGCTGCTTTAGTTGCCAAGAGAATAGGAGGCTAAACAGTGATGTGTGAAATGAGCCTGATCTCAATCCTATCAAACTAGGTGGAAATCTATCAAGGACATCACTGAAAGTGATATTTTCACTTCCAATTTCTGGTATTATGAGACTAGTGTAAACATACATTGATGGCACTTAAAGGAAGAAGCTTGAGAAGGTCTAAGAAAGGCTGAACTGTCCAGTTTACAGTTTTAACGGATGATGTGAAATGCTTTTTCTTTCCTTTGACAGATGCTCAGGAAAGTGTTTCCAAGAGTGGTCTTGACTTGCTTTTTGTGAACCTGTGCCAGCCTGCGTAATACCACAAACGTCTTAGACTAGACTGGGTTTACAGTGCCAGAGTGAACCTAGAGGAGGATCCAAAGAGACTTGCAAATATGTAATTTATTTTGCATATCAAAATATTAATTTGGAAATGGAAATAGAAATGTTGGCATCTAAGGTTTAAAGGACAGGCTATTAACTATAAGGTTTCCACACAGGTTACATCTCTGAGATTTTATTGCCCTGTATTATTTATGGTTTTTTATTATGCTCTCTTTGAGTGACGATGTGTCTGTATCCAAAATCGGAAGTTGTACTGTGAACTTAAAAGGGGGAAAGGGAAAATGCTTCCTTTTGGGAAGCCCAATTAGGTGGATAAATGACACAGATGACTTCGCTAATTTATGTTCTCTGTGATTGCTGTGATGAAACACAACACACATGCTGTTCCCTCTGTTCCTTAGAGCTTTGGGTAGTTTACTGTTTGTGGCTGTAAAAACACAATAGGGAATACCTTAACATATGCTGGAGCTAAACTGGATGAGAAATGGCAGCAGCTAATCTGTGAAACATAAAATGCATCTTCTTGAAGTGTTTGTCTAGAAAAAAAAGCCATTCTGACTTCATGATTTTCAAAGCCTGTTGGAATACACTTCATCAGATGCACTGCCTCTTAAATACATAAATTACCATGAAAATTTCTTCTTGCTTCATTAAAATAGCTTCCTACTTGATGGGTTCATCTGTTAGGGCAGGACCAGATATCAGTCAGACTGCTACTTCACTGACCACAGGGTTCCTCGTTTATTTAACATTTCTCTCAGTATTTAAGGAGGAAAAAAAAAAAAGGAAATAATTCTGCAGCTCTTACAACTCTCTAATAACATGCCATCTTGCAAAACACTTAAGTGTCCACTTACCTTCTGTTACCACTCAGGAGGCCCTGTGTAAGGATGCACTGGATGGGCTGAACACCTGGGGCGGGTTCCTGTGGAGATGAGCAGACAAACAGACAGTGACAGGAGCCTGGATCCAGATGCCCGTGTGAGAGGTGCTCCTCAGGAAGCCTTTGGCTGAATCACTCTAGTCAAAATGCGATTGAAAATAGAATTCTAACATAGTACCCACAATGTGATGGCTTGCAGGCTAAACTTGTGGAGCTGTATTAAAACCCTAAAATATTTTGGGAAGGGGAGGCAGATTATGAAAATTATGATAAATATTTGATTAGTTTGAGATATTGGTCAGGCAAGAACTGGAAGCTTAGCTGAATTGACTGGAATAGCTTTTCCTTCCACCAGAAGGAACCTAACTATTGGAAATCTCAGAATTAGTCTGATTCGCAGAGAATTTCAGGACTGAATTTTTGTTTTACAGGTTCAAGACACTGGGGTAAGCTTTAGATTCATTTTGAAATGGTTATCTGGATTAATTGTTTGAAGTTTATCCACTTATGGCTATGCTGTTTCATTTGCATTTAGGCACAGTGGACTTAATGATTAGAAATCTTTTTAAAAATGGTCTCAAGTGTGTTTTTTAGGGATTCATTAACTAAATTTCTTTTGCTTTTGAGATGTGATAGCCTTATGTTTGTGTTTCACTTACTGCTATGATATACTAGGAGCGCTAGAGCTAAATAATATGTCATTTTGCTTATTTGACATTGACTCAGTTGCTCGTATCAGTCAGCAGATGACAGTTGTAGGTCATTCATCCTCATTGGGATTCTGAAGTTACTGGGCAATTTCTTGTTCTTTCAGAGGCTGTTCATTTTAATGATATTTTTGCCTGTATTACAATTCTATAACTGCAGTTTTCTGCAAAGGTCTATGTAGGTATTAAAACTAATAGACTGTTTCTAGCATTTGACTAGTATAATATTTATGGAACCATCTGTTCCACTAAAGTTTGTAATTTGGTGTATGCAAAGTTTCTTGCATCAATAGAATCCTTCAATTTTCTAAATGCAGCTGAAATTTAGCGGACAATATTGTTAATATATTTTGACAGTAGTAGTACTCTGAAACAGTTGTCCTTTTGAAGAAGTGTCCTCAAAATTTAGATGACATCACTATTTCTGTAAAAATTGCACTAAAATTATGATGAGAAGTAGCCATTTACAGCCATATCTATTTTGAATAGTCTCAGAGCTGCACGAGTTGCACGCAGCTACCTGGAACGCAGCTGGAGACAGATTTTCTAAACTGCAGCGCTTTATTAGAAACAAGTGATAAAGCATCAGTATCACCAACATCATGTAGGGTTGGGGTTTTTTTTGGTGAGGATAATGCTGCCTGTACTTGTACAAAAGCCACTTTGCATAACATCGCACCTCCTTGGTCCTCATCGTTGCAACGCTGCAGCCACCACCTGATAGCAGATGGGTTACAAAGCTCCCTCTAACACAGCAGGTTTCTCCAGTCTTCAAAAACTTAATGTCAACCTGATACCCTATTAACGAGATAAGTGCCTTTAGCTGACAGTCGATGGTGCTATGTACAAGGCTGGTGCGAATCCCAAGATAGAAGTGGGGGCTGATGGCAAGATGCATCAATAACAAACACGTGGAGAGCAAACAGCTCCAGCAGGGATGAGCGGTGAGAGCAAACCTCGTCAACAGCAAACAGCTCTTATACAGGGCAAAATTGGCATTGTAGTAAAGTTCTCTTCAGCCTGGAGGGCTGGGTGAGGATTGATTTTTTTTTTTATTTTTTCCAGATGTTAACTTTGGAAACCCTTTCTAGCCTGAAAATGAGAAGTCTCACTTATGAAATGGCCAGGTATGGGGCAGTCATTTAAATTTTACTGAAGGACAAAATGGATGAATTTTGACTTTGAAGCGCCAGGGGGAAATGCGAAAGAACACTTGTCAGACACCTGTAGTTCAAAACCACTTACATGTACTGGCTCTCTGCGCTGTTGCTGCATAAGTCATCCTCATCTGCAATTCATCTGACCCCCTTAACTCGTGTATAAGTAGTTACCTTCCATTTAGACACCACGGGGGTGTTATCACTGAAAGGGTGAAGTCAGCTAAGAGAATCACTTGAGTTAATGCAGAAATGAGGGCAATATATTAATGTGACAACAGGACATCTAGCTTTTTTATATTAAAAGCCAGGGGCCTAAAATTATAGGTATAAAGGGTACTTATTGGGAGCAACTGCACCTTTATTAAAGACTTGCATTTGAGTAAGTACAGCACCCACATTATAGAATGGTCGGCACTTTCTAAATGAGCATCGAAGCCATGAAGATTGTAGGCGTTTGGATTTTTTTCCATGCATGCTGAGAGTAGATATCTTTCACTTGTGACAGAGCTGTTTTTGAAAGAAATGTCACTCACAAACAGCGCAACAAAAGCAGGAGTGTCAGTAAGGCGACACAGGCACGTGTGCTGGGCTGCTGGGCTGCCTCCCCATCCTTTCAGCTCTAGTTTGTAGGCTGGCCGCAGTGCAATCTCCCTAGCTGTGCTGTTATAGCAGCACACTCAAGGGCAAGGATGAAGTTTATCATTGGAAATGTCTAACTTTTCTTTGGAGAAGGGGAAAGAATAAGAGAAATAGCAATAGAAATGCCAGCCGTACAGAATATCATGCAAAACAAGAAAATTCAAAGCCTCACCACAGCGAGAACCTCAAAGTGGTACGGTTGAGGAACAGTGACCATGAGAGCAGGAGACCACAGGGATGGTGTGTCAGGGCCCAGATCTCCACCCTGATGTCTGTCCTGTCCGTGCACCACATGCTTCTGCTGTCTGGCCAGCAGCTTAGGGGCTTCCCCAGATGCTAATATGATAGCCTTCTATGGTGGAATGACTGGATGGATAGATGAGGGGAGGGTGGTGGATGTTGTCTACCTTGACTTCAGCAAGGCGTTCGACACGGTCTCCCACAGCAACCTCATAGGGAAGCTTAGGAAGAGTGGGTTAGATGAATGGACAGTGGGGTGGATAGAAAACTGGTTGAAAGACAGAGCTCAGAGGGTCATGATTTGGGGCACAGAGTCCAGTTGGAGATCAGTGATGAGTGGTGTTCCCCAGGGGTCAGTACTGGGCCCAGTCCTCTTCAATATATTCATCAATGACCTGG
>VYZM01007684.1:95226-131252 GCA_013398915.1 Dromas ardeola | reverse complement strand
CTGGTGAGGCTGCATCTGGAGTACTGTGTCCAGTTCTGGGCTCCCCAGTTCAAGAAGGACAGGGAACTGCTGGAGAGGGGACAGCAAAGGGCCTATGAAGATGATTAGGGGATTGGAACACCTCTCCTATGAAGAAAGGCTGAGGGATTTGGGTCTCTTCAGTCTGGAAAAAAGATGACTGAGGGGGGATCTTATCAACACATAACTACTTAAAGGGTGGGTGTCAGGAGGATGGGGCCAGGCTCTTTTCAGTGGTGCCCGGCAAAAGGACGAGAGGTAATGGGCACAAACTTGAGCATAGGAAGTTCCACCTAAACATGAGGAGGAACTTCTTTACTTGGAGGGTGGCAGAGCACTGGAACAGGCTGCCCAGAGAGGTGGTGGAGTCTCTGTCTCTGGAGACATTCAAAACCCGCCTGGACGCGTTCCTGTGCCACCTGCTCTGGGTGACCCTGCTCTGGCAGGGGGGTTGGACTAGATGATCTCCAGAGGTCCCTTCCAACCCCTACCATTCTGTGATTCTGTGTGATGGGCTTGTGCCCCCAGCCGCAAGAGCAGATTCTCTGCAAGGGATTGCTGTCATCTGCTGTGGCTCTACTTTAGGCTGAAACACAAAGGACTTTGACTAAAGCTTTGCATAGTTTTTGAGCGAGTAATAGTTTGGGTCCTGTGTCTTTATGCAAGAGCTTGGCATTTTGTGCTCGTGGGAGTCTTTAAGGTAGTAGGGCATTAAGAAAGATTTGAGTTGAAACTTGTCAAGGGGAAATAATATCTGCAATTGCTTAGCTTCCTGATTAAAAAACCCACAACAGTGTCTAAGTAAAAGCAATGTTTTCTCAAGCATGATTAGTAATACTTTAATTCAACACACCAACAAAAAAAAATTGATTTTATTGCTCTCTATTTTATGGATCATGAATTTAACTGAACTAAATAGTCAAAGTACAGGTGAACAGTACTGCTTTCGTGAGCTGTTGACCACACTTCCTTCTGCATTTCGCTATTTTTTTTTTGTGTTATGCTTACTCAGCTTTTCACATATCTAACTCCAAAGACCCTATCTACCGCCAAAGAACAGTAAAGCAACCAACTGCTCTGTGTTCTGTACTGCACTGAACAATGTTTCATGCACCTTCTCTGGTAGGCTTTTCTCTTCTGAACGTATTTCAGTAATACTGAGAAGAATATACATTTTTAGAACCCAACAAAATGTGATTGCCTGGTAGCTGTGTCAAGCAGTGTTTTCTCTAAACTGAAAACAGTCATTAATATAAAGTATTTTGAACTATGTATCTGAAATATCCATTGGGCTGGGTATTGGACAGATGATATTAAGAGATTGTCCCTGCTCCAGTAAAACTTCCAATATCGATAATATGAGAGGAATGAGAGCTGATGTGCACAGAGGATTCAAGAACTTCTTTAACTTAACGCTACTGATCAAGGCTGAACCAGAAATACAGACTGTTTCTCCAGATTTGTCTTTTGCAATAGTAAATGGTCTTCAGTCATTCATTGGAAGAGAATTGACCAGTTCTAAGTATTTTCATTGAGTTGTTTTCAGTATCAGGTCATTATTTTGTCGTTTTAATATTCATGTTAGCCTCTCATGTCAGTGCAAATATAGAGCTACAGCTCTGAGTCAAATGAGTACAGATAAATTAGTTTGTATTTTCCACAGTCTAAGATATTTTCTACTCTGACATATTTTAATCTGAATTATCACACTGTTGACAAGAGGGAAAACTTCTGTACTGAGCTTAGCAATGCTCGAAAGTGGGGCTGACACAGATAACACTGGGGATACAGGTAAGAATCTCACTGCCAGATGGGAACCCACTTTTGCTGTAAGACAAAGAAGCCACCGGGTGCTGCTGGCTGGTGGCTTTTCTCCACCTCTCCTCAAGGGGAGAAGGGTCACTTGTACTTGGGAGAGATGCTTGTTCGTATGAGAGGCCGTTGTCAAATTGCCAAAAAGGAAATACAGTGGTTGTAGTGGCCTTGTTGGAAATGAGAACCCGGTTTGGTGAATAGAGCAGCCTTGATTTAAGTGTAGAAAATAGGTGTGGAAAGTCATTCAATTCATCCTACTGCATCAAAATTGCTCTCAACAGATGTTTGTGTTCCCTATTATAAGGGTTTCTGCTAATGGAGAGTCTATAGCTTCCATGGGCAATCTGTTCCTGTGCCTAACTGTCCTTACCATTATGAAATTTTTCTTAGTGTCTAACCTAATTCCCTCTGGCTGTGACTTCAGCTCATCACTTGTAGTTTTCTCCCCAGGGAACATGGAGAAGAGTTTATTCCTGACTGTTTTAGTTGCCTTTAATGCTCTTGCAGAATGCTGTCATCCCTCCCCTTGGGCACCTGCAAACCAGACATCCCCAGTTTTCTCAGTCTTCCTTTGTTGGTCATGTTTTCTAGATTTCAATTTATTTTTTTTTCCTCTCTTGTGGCTTCTCTTTGCTTGAGCCACATCTTGGCCTCCGGCCCATGAGTCGGAGTTTCAATCTAGCCCACCAGTTAAGGCAAACCCTTAGCATTTTGCTGAGGTTGAAGGGAAAAACCTTCCTTAGAAGTGATAAGCCTAAGATTTTTACATAAACTATTATCTGTTTAAGTTCTCCTATGTTTTTCTCCAGTAATTACCTTTCTCTAGCAGTTATTTCAATAAAAGGCTCATAGATCCCATATGGAATAGGAAGGCACACAAATTACTCATGCTTTGAAAGGAAGGTAACTAATTCCAAAGCTAATGATACATGCTGAGTTTCTCCAATTCGTACAGTTAATTTGAACATGAGTAAAAGATACTCTGCTTGGATTTTTAAACACCCCTGAGGTACCCACATGAAACTAGTTTTTCTCTGAAAAAGGTTGCTCCCTGTCCCTCAGTAAAGATGGGCTAATTTAACCCACGGTAGCTGCTTTAGCAGTAGAGTTCAAAGGAGATTAAAGATGATTTTTATAATGGAGGAAAAGAAGTTTTCATTTTCGTTATGCTCCGAGACAGTTTAGTTCCAAGTGTTAATATGAAAACAACTTTAACCCAGCAATGATGTTATTAAAGCTGAAATTAATGCTGCACAAAATTCCCGAGAAGTGTGAGGAGGGGCACAGATTGGGCCTCCACTGTCAGAAAAACAAGGTACTTGCTTTCCGTAACACAGGCAGCAGTGCATTATATATGCTTTCATAAAATATAAATCCGTTGTTGTTAAAAATTAGTGGCCTAGAGTGAAACACCTATCAAAACAAAGAAAATTTAGTTTTGTTACATTTATTGCCTGCCTTTGCTGTGTAAGGGAAAGGTGAGGTGTTAACATCACTGTTGCGTATTAGTTTAGATTATCTGAGGACTTTTACAGGGCTGCTTTTCTAGCAAATTAAAGAAAAGCAAATTTTATAGGAGAAACAACTGTTCTTGCCCTTTAAATGCTGAGCCTCCTGCACAGGACCACAGGCACAAAGGGCACATAACCAAGTCCTGTAGCCATGAAAACAGCGGCACAAAGAGGTGCTTTCTCTCCCAGTTTAATTTTCCATAGTTACAGAAATGAGGCTACCAGCTGTTTGAATTACAGTGTGCAGTGACACAATAATAAGAAAGTTAATGTCTTTAAGTAGCTATCATATTCTAGTTTTTTTATTGGCAGCTCCTTGGCTGGTATTCCCGTTTACCTGTAAATCTGCTTTTAAATGCAAGGAGCAATGTTCTCGGTACAGGTAGGGGAAAGCAGAACACCTGCTGGTAACTGCAATGAAGATATCCAGGCACAAAAAGCCCGTGTGTGTGCATATATATGCGCGTTTTATAAAACTTTGAATAGGGTCACCAAGTACAGTTTGAAGGAAATACGTAGATGCTGTTTTTGTCATGTCCTGGAAATTTTTCAGCATGCATTGAAAAAATAGTAGAGTTAGGTTTATTAGTCTACAGGATAGCGTGGTCTGAGCTGGGAGGTGCATCCTTACTTACTAGGGCATGGTTGTAAGCTGGTGGGGTTTTCTGAGCCAGAAGGACACTTCAGGGATTTTCTGGGAGGTCCCTGGCCTTCAGCTGCTCATGGTTTTTTACACAGGTCAGCTCTGGTTGGAAACTTCTTGAGTTGCATTTTCTATGAATATTTTTTTGGAAATGAGATGGGTTTGCAAACCTCTGAAGGGCACCTTGTAGTTTTGAAGCTTTCTGTTATGGAAACAGGGGAGACCTCCCTGGGAACAGAAGGGTTTTTTTTTTTCCCCTCTAGTGTTTAAATATGGAAAGGACCAGAGCTCCTGGGGGAAGGAAGAGGAATAGTATCCATTCCTTTATGCTTATAGATGAAAATGATCTTCCTTTCTCACCTGTGCCTAAATAATTGGGTACTACTTTAGTTGGGCCTTTTATAAACAAAGCAACATTCACCTAAATGAAATTTTCCACGATGCCATTTCCCTCCTTTCTCTCTGCTCCTTCCCTCCCTCCCTTGTCCTCCGGTCTTCTGCAGCTCGGGTACCTGGGTGACAGGACTCTGCCTTCTGCTGGGCACAGCATAGACCATGCAGGGAAAAGTCTAACAGATGCAGCAAAAGGTCTTAAAGTGGTTTATTTGATGAAACGTTACCTCTGTTTCCCACAACTAACGTTAATAAATATAAAGCCAGTACACGACTAAGATTTCAGAATTTGACTGCTTTTACATCCCCGCAGTACCTGGTCTGTAGCTGAGATGTTTTAGCAGATGATGCATTGGCAGCGTTACTGGCTTTATTCATTTACGAGCACCTAGAGGAACAATGTTTCAACATTACGCTACCTAGAGCTGAGATTTTTTGCATAGTTCCAAATCTTCCACTTAATTCCATTTTAATTTAAACGTTTCACATTAACATTATGTGTTATTTTTTAGCTTAAAAGAAGTTCCTTTGTAAAAATCAACTTTTGTTTTCACCCTCTAAAATTTGTCAAGGGAATCTGAAATTGGGTCAAACTGTAGTTTTATTTTGTTCTGCAGCAGTGTTATTTTCTTGATATGAGATTACTTAGTTTATACGAGTTGCCAGTGGCAAATTAGACTTGATGCTTCAGCCATAAAAGGTGGTACATTCCTGGTGTGCTAAACATTGTCCTGCTCCTACGTTTCCTGAGCAGTTCCCCAATGGTAGAAATGGCCGTAGGCTATGGTGCAAGTAATTGAGGAAACTGTTGTGCTGGACTCTGACTTTGGTGTTTAAAATATCTCAGTTTGGAGCGATCAGATCCTTTAACAGTATTTGGGGCAGCTATCCCAAAAAGCCTGAGATTCTGGGGTTTTTTTGTGTTTGTTTTTTTTTTTTTCCTCCCCCCCCGAGTCCAACAACAAGACTTTTGTATCCTACATGGTTTCCCGTAAAGGGAAATGTGATCTATACAGATGCTCGGATGAGGACGGCTGTTGTGTATGCAGGTCACTGCTCGTTTAGACTACATTTTCTAAAACGTTATTTCGGGAATATCTAATCTTTGGGTGAAAGGCAATTGGATTAACTGCTTTCAGATGTATTGTGTGCCTGGCTCCGCTAACACAAAAAAAGCATTAACCCCCCACCCTCCAAATGTTGGAAAATTGATCAATTATTGGTAAAAGTTTCAAAGGACATACAGTGCCATGTAAGGTCATCTACAATAACAGCTCTTAAAAAAAGGCAAAAAAAGGTTCCTGTAAATGTCAAAAAATGGAGCAAACTTTGGAGCACAATTTAAAGGAGTGAAGTAAGGAGTCTAAGCTTCTCTTACAGCAGATGGAGAGAAGAGGACATAGCTCAAAGGCAGTTAGTAGCAGTTCTGGGTGCTCAGTAGCTTGAATTAGACTGCCTGGGCATTCTTCATATCCTCCTACTCTGGAATGGAAACAAAATTAAGGGAAAAAAAACCCCTCAAGTAATGTGTTTTATATGCACATAGAGTATGTTGCAGATGTCAGTCCATTCTTTAATTCCATCTTCAAATCTTCTTTTGGTTACTGTACATCAGACCCATGGATGCTCTTTCTTGGACTTCAATTCCTAGCTTCTTCGTAAAGCATTTTGAAGGTAAGAGAGTTGTGCTGTAGATCCCTGTATTTCAAGAATTAAAATCCAAGATTTTACCTTTATCTGAAGGGTCATGGCATGGGGAATAGACTCAAAATGTTATGAAAAATTGTTACTTCTCTGCTAGCACGGACTTTGTGGCAGCATGTATATGGGTCTTGGTGCTATTCCTACGTCTCTGTGTTATGCCATTGGATCTGAGTAAGAAATTTATCTCTCTGCCTATTACTGCTAGGAGGAAACTTTTTGAGAAGGTTTCAAAACAACAGGGGTCCAAACCCCTATCACGTTCCTTCCTATGAGGATAGACCACTGGCTTTATTTTGAATTTTCTGTACTTTATAGAGACCCAAATTATGAAGGAGAAGAAATTGCTTCAACCAGCCTTTACCCTAGAAAAATGTTATGGAGAAGAGTGGTGGGAAAACTATAGTTTTGCTGGCCAAAGAGGGTCAGGGTACAAGAAAGCATAGAGGGCTGTACCTCTGCACAGTCACCTGCTGGTGAGTCAGGCTCATATGTTGTCCTCTGTGAACTCTGTTCTATGGCAGAGAGGACAAAAACAAATAAATAAATAAAGGTTGTAGCACTTTTTCATCAAGAAAGAGAGATTGCATGTATAGGTCATGGTCTCAAGCCTTAAGAGTTGTTTATCTGTCACTGACTTCATTGGAGCAGGGTGGTAGGACTGGCATGTGCTGTGTGCTATTTCCACAAATTCGGGTTTAGAGGGTGAAATCTGGGGCTCTCTACCCAACGGTTTTGACCCTACAGGGCTTATGAATGCAACCATGAGCTGTTCTGCAAGTGCTGTCTTGTGGCTCACTAAGTATCAGCTTAAACATCCGTTTATAAAACAGGGCCATCTGCAACATTTTATGACTAACTTGCTTTAGTAAAACATTTTTACGGTCCTTAGCAGACAGCTTTAGACCATAAATGCCCAGAAGCAAGGATTATGAAAATACTACAATGGAAAGCCTGCAGCTGTATCTATCGTTCAGGGCTATAGATGTCAAGTATAGAGGTCTTGGGTCTAGGAAGATAAAACTACTGCTTTGACATTTCTCTATTAGCATTATAATACCCTTGAGAACTAAGAGCTTGGTGGATGCATTATGGATTTATGTAAATGACTTACCTCTGGAAGAGAAGATGGTTTCTGAGCAGGGGTATTGGTGCAATGTACTGCCAAGGAAAGAGAGGGGAAGCACAACCTCTTCTGCTGAATTAATTCAGAATAATCCTTGACAAATTTTGAAACTCTTAGGAAATTGTTCTAAAGTGCTCTTTGAAATTCCAGGCAAGCAGTTTTAAAGATGGTTTCTGGCTTTTTTTTTTTTTTTCCTTAATATTCTGCAACCTGAATATATTAAAATGTGACTTGTTAGGTTGAGTTTTCCAGGGGTGGTGAGCACTAGTCAGGAATCTGCCTTCCCTGCCAGACTGGTTATGCTCAGAGGAGTTGAGTCAACAGTGCAGACTAGGAATTGGTTTCTTAATCATTTAGCTGTTTTTCCACTTAAGAACACTCGGTTATTTGTTGTTTAAAAACAATTGATTTAGACATCACACAGCATATACTCTAGTGCAATATACACACTTGCTAGTACACTAAAACCCCCACTCCTATGCTGAGCTTGTGGCTTTACCTTGTCATTCCTTATTGATATTATTTTAGTTTACTTCACAGGCAAACATTTACTAACCATTAGAGATTACTCAATGTTTCCCAGGCCCCAGCTATCCTCTCTGATGGGAGGCAACTGCTTCCAACCAGCCTAAAAAGTAAGACCAAATGCTTATGTTCCCCTTCTCTCCATCCTTCCCTGCCTCCAAAATTAAGAAAAAGCCACAATGGTTTTGCTTTCTATAGTCAGTGGCTCTATTTTTCAGCTACGCATTTATGTGCTCAAACTATTTCCCTATCAGCTCTAATCTGCAGAAGCCAGAAACTGCAGATAGGGAGAATTCAGATGCAGCATGCTGCCTTTTTGCAGGGAGCTTTTGCTGGGTTTCAGCGGGGAGATGCTGCCTGTTGGCTCCTGCCCTTCTCCCTGGCCAGTCTGTGAAGCTCTGTGTCTGCTTAGTGGTAGTAAGGTCTTTCTTTTCCAGGTTTTTTGCTCTTTTCTTTAGCAGCAGAATGTGAACCTCAAATGCACAGTGGCTTCTGCCGGAGCTTTTAGTGTAACACGCAGCATAGCAAAGTCAGGGAGCTCACTTGAGTTTATTTGGAATATATTTGTCAATGCTTCACATAGCATTTGCAGATTTTCACAATAGCTTTGGCCATTGTTCTGGGAGAAAAGGAAGAAGGGAGAGGTGCGGAGCTCCAGGGGAGCACGGGCAGGGAGCGGCTGCGGATGCAGCAGAGCATCTTTCGTAGCCCCGGTGGGAGGAAGCGCGTCCCGCTCCAGCACACCTTTGGGGAGGTTTGTAGAGAAAGCAAAACCTGTGGGATGCCTGTCTGTGGGAGTAGTTTGCTGTTTTCCATGAGTTTGTCTTCTGTTCTGTGTATTACGACTTGCTCTGTATCAGTAACACCCAGGATTGCTCCGGGCCAGCGGATGAGACTTCAGCTGCAAAGTACACACACGCATAAAATGTGTGAAAAATCGCAATGACAGGGTTTTGTTCCTTGCTAGCTTGTGATAAAGAGGAACAGAAACACTGACCAGACAGCCCCTCTGGACATTTTAGGGCCTTTTTTCACATGTCTTGAAATCTATTTGGTTTGCCATTAGTGATTTGTGGTTGTTTGTTTTTTTCTTTTTTTTTTTTTTTTATTATGGACTAATAGTGTTTTCAAATACTTAAATTAAGAAATACAAAAATAATTGGTAGGAGAAACAGGGAAGAGGCAAAATGGGTTAATAAAACTTAAAAAAAGAGGAAAAAAGTGAGAATATATATACTACTTTTTACTCCTTTTAGTGCTCCCTACATTACTAGGTGTTGTGACTGTAAAAACTAATACAGCTATAAGTAAATTGGCATAAACATATTAATACTAAAGAATGGTTGTTAATCATTTTCACCTCATTTTAAAATGACTTTTCCAGGCTCTTCACTGGCTGATTTCTTTCTGATAAAGTTTAAATACAATTTTTCAGCTGACTCGTAAGTATACAACCAACAGAAACTGCTGTTTAATAAAAATAATTAGAAAACAGAACAAGAAATGAAAACAGAGTTTTTAAAAGAATCTGCACCTGAAGTACCGCTGTCCTCCTGCTCAAAAACATTTCTAATTTGGCTTTAAAATTGCATGTTTGAATGTGTTGTAATTCTAAGATTGTGTGGTGATAGGTTTCGGAACAAGGGCACTGAACCAATGTCCATCGCGCTGGCAGTCCTCAGGAAGAACGCACTGGATATACTTAATTCTGCTTTACACTGGAGTTCTTGAATTCCCTCACCTTGTGTGTTAGAGCATGTCTTTAATTTTTGAATTACTATTATACTATTAATATTAGTGTCTTATTAGCATATATAAAATGTATGGATGCACGCTCAACTCTCACGGTGGTTCCTAGTAAAGAATATAAAATAAGTTGTTGCTTGTGGTCCCCAATCTGTTATTCAGTGTTGCTGATAGTGATTCTTTGACTCTGGTGGGTCTGAGCGTGGATCACATGTGGTCAGGCTGGTACTGAACTCAGCACTCGCGTTCCGTGCATTCAAAGACGAATTCAATCTTAACATACTCAATCAGGAGTGATAAACATGACCAAAACTCCACTATCAGTCCAAAGAAACCTGTTCCTCAGGAAGGAGACCACTGCAACCAGCTGCCTGCAGACCAGCTGGGTGCAAAATGATCTTGTGGTTTCATTTTGGCTGGTGGCTGCCATTCCTCCGGCCTTGGTGTTTGCTCTGAGCCCCATTTAATCACAGGCATGGGCTATTCATTGCTGAAAATACCCTGGAGGTGACTTCTTCCTCATTTTGCTGCTGCTGTGGTCTCCAGGCATGCTTTGTCCTAGAAGCCTGAAAAGCAGCCACAACTACACCTCTCCTACAAGACATTTTTCTGAATCATCCCGTACAGGAGGAGTGGTGTCAGTCTGGTGCATGTGGTGTGAACTTCTCGAGGCATGGAGGACTCGGACCATAAAGCAACACGTTTGGATCTGCATGTACCCCAGCAAGTAAGCTGAAATCTGGTATTGGTGCAACGCCTTCATGGCAAAACGCTCTCCTAAATATGGACCTCTGGCTCCAGCCCTGAAAGCATTTTGAAGAGATGTCAGCATTTACTGTCTCTTCAGAGGACAGCGAGAAAGAGAGGACCGTCTTGCTTCTTTCATGAAAAAGAATTTGTGGCTTTATGGATACTTTGAAGTGATTTTACTAAAGTGCAGCCAACAATTTACAAGACCAGAATTTTGTTCCCTGAACAGACACGATTTCCCCAACGCTGTCTGCTAGTGTTTGTGCAGCCTTGTGATGTTAAGCGGGATAGGAAAGCCGTCCTGCTCCTCAGCAGTTCAGGCCATTTTGTGCAGATCTGATAAATCCACCTTGGTAGGCAACATTCAGTTAAGCAGAAATCCACTTAAAAAATAAAATCAACATACCGTTTGTTGTCTTTCTCTCTTTGCAGAGCATATTTTTCCTCCCTTCCCTGTTTTCTGGGTCATTGGGGTGATCAGTTTTTGAATGAAAACCTTCTCTTTTTATTGACAGACTGGGTTAAATGATTCTGATATCTGAAAGAAAATTTAGTTTTTTCAGGTTCCTGGAGACACATTAGTCTGGTGAGCGGGGCAGTTGTTAACCGTATAGACAGGACTCTTTTAAGCATGTAGCATTTTTCTCCAGGCAGGATTAACATATTTCTGAAAAATTCTGTATAATTCTTATCTGCTGAGAAATCTGAGTCTGAGCACCCATTGCCCAGTTTTTGTCATCCTCATTGTGTTTCCATTTATCCTTCTGGATATTTCCCTGGATGTACTGGAGGACACTGCTCCGAATTTCTTTGGGAATTGCGATACCTGTCGCGACAGATGGTGGGTCTCATTCTCCTGAGCTCAACGCATCTCCCCCGACGGCTGTTTTGCGAATCCAGTGGAAGGAGCTTGGGTTGTTCTTAAAGATTCAATTTTAATTTGAAGTGCTTAAAGCAGTACTTGCTCCACAAGGCGAAATAAAGTGAATTTAACACAGAAGCTGGTTACTTTACCACAACTGCAATACAAAGTGCATTAATGTATTGTAGTATATTCTTTCACTCTTTTCCCAGCATACTTATTTACCACGGCCACTCTCATGGAATCTTTTCCAGACTGTGAAATGATTGGTGAATAAATGATAATAAATGTTTGTTGTAGTCATGATGATTATGAACTTTTCACTGCTGGTCTCAGTCTGATTACTAGTGAGAAAAAATACTTTAATAGGAGACTCACATCAATAAATGGCTTTCTTTTTCTTTGAAACATAAACGTATACCTTGACTACTGCAGTCTTAAAACAGAAGACAAGGTTGTGCAATGCTTCTACAGTGCTTACAGTCTACAAAGGCTCATTTATATACCAAAGCTGGAAAAACTTCTTTCAAGTTTGAGTTTTTCAGGAGTTAATTGTTTTTGATGCAATTGTTTATGGTTCACATAGTAGCTACACAAAATTTTACCTATGATGTCTGCAAGAAGCTCTAAGATAGGTTTATGAAAAGCTTTATTTTATCAAGTCAAATTCTATGATTCTATGAAATTTCTTGTCCTCTGTCGCTGGATCCGTTTACCTTGGGTCCTCTGCATGCTTCTTTGAGACTGTCTCCTATTGAAAGTTCCTTACTATCATTATCATTCAGTGGTCGGTGAGAGAAGACGCAGACAGTGACTTGTTTACTGCTGTATTCTGCCTTTCAAAAGGACAACGTAATGTTTGGACCAGCTCCATCTTATTTTCCCCTGGATAAGCTCTTACACCTTATAGACAAAGATAGAACTATAGTAGTGGATATTACACTGTAAAAGAAGAAATGCAATGCAGCGTGTGCTCTGGGAGGAGTATCTAAATGGCATGTAACGTGAGGGGGGCAAGATAGTTCTCGCCTCCATAAAATGCATGCCGTTGCTATGTTTTCGCTCAGTAATGCTGTGGCTGCTTTCATTGCTGTTATGGTTTATATAACTAACTACTGGTTTATATTCTGTGAGATAGTACTTTTCTGAAACCCAGAAGTTTAGATCTGAGTTGTTACAGCTTCTAGGAGAAAATTGCTCTTGCTGATAATCAGCTCCAAATCCATTTCCTGATTGTCTAGTACACAAGCTCCTCTGCTCCTTTGCATTGCTCTGAGTGTGTCCCAGCCTTTGGACTAGCGTCGGGAATAGGAAAGAAAAGGGAAAATTTAAGTATCTCGGTGTTTTTTCTGATTTTGCCTATGATGCCTCATAAATGCTATTTAGTCAATTAAAATAAGTTTCCCCTAGTCTGAAGGTTATATTTAACAATACTTTAACCACTTGGTTTTCTTTTCTAACACTGATGGTTCCTTTTGCTAGTGTGACATTTTTGTTTTCATGTAGGGAATACCCACCAGCAGCTAATTTCTGTGAACCTCATGGGAGCGCAACTTTTAGCTTTATAATGAAACATCATTGCTCCCTTCCCCATCACATAAAACGTTCAAGAAAAGTTATCGCCGCTACACCTTTGTCTCAGTTGCTGTGGCTGGATGTCTATCCCAGTTCACACACGGGGAGCATCACTGGTGCTATAAGGCTGAACCCTCTACACCCCAGCGCTGCCTGAACCATCCCTCTGGCCCCAAACGCTCTCCTTCGTCTTCCCTCCCTTCATTTCAGAGCTCTCGCTTGATTCTTCCTGATTTATTTTAGTAAAAATGAAGCGTGTGATTGCTTGGGATTTGGATTTAAATAATTATGACCGCTGTTTTGTGGGAAAGTCTTTCCTCTTGCTCTTTCATAAAATATTAGCTTTAAAAGATTAAATTTGTTTAATACCCTGCATGTTAATTATAAAGTGATGATGGTTTTCAAAGCATAGCAGACAGCCATAAGCATAAATTTTAAAAGTAGTGCTAAAGTCCTACCCAAAGATAATAAATCCCAGCTATATTAACAATAATTAACTATAAGTGTTGGTATAATTGATACTTTCAATCACTAGTAAGAAATAAATTCTGCACTGGAGTGGAAATAATAGCAATATTTCACTCTTCTTTCTAACTTTTCGTGGGAGTCTAATGAAATATTTGCAAATGGATATTGAGATTTACTTGTGGGCAAGGTACTATAACCGCGTAAACCAGATGTGGATTAGGAGAATACATGTTAGATTTTAAAAGCTAAATAGGCCCCTAATCCCTTACCTAGGCGATGTAGTACGTGGTTGCCTGAGGGTAGTCAGAAGTGTGTGCTCCGCTGAGATTAATAATAGGTAGGTAGTAACTGCAACATCATTTGCATCAGAAAACTGTACTTTTTGGAGTTTCTTATGGAAGCAATAAATGGTTATATTTGAACAAGAATGCTTGCTTGCAAGGCTTAAGTATTACCAGCATTTGACAGTGTTTTTATATCATATTTTTGTTTAAAGGTTGTTCAAAATGAATACGGCTTGAATGTAACTGAACTCAAGATGCAAGTGCTGAAAGTTAAACAGGGATGTTTAAATTTAGTAAACATTCATGAAGCTTATAATAAGTTTCATATTTTTTTGTTTCCAATCTTATATGAATAGCAGCTGTTGCATTTGTAATTACAGCACTGAAGATTTTCAAAATGCCCTTTTTTTGTCCTTTAGTCATTGAATGCAGCCTTCATCCCTTTTCAGTTTTGATGTTATAACATAAGAAAATTGTCTGAAAGATTGCTGTGTTTTAAGGCACTTTCTAAAGTGCCGCTAGTTTAAAAAAAAGTCATTTTATAGAAATGACAGCTTGATGTTCTATGTATATCACTTCTCCCATCACCACTGTGTCAGCCTGAATCAGTTTATTTACCAACGCAGTTATAAGGATTTCTTATGTTGTAGCCTGCAAGGTCAAGCACGCTGGTGGAAGCCATGCTGTGATGCAGCACCCTCCTTTTCCCTTTGAATTAGTGAGAATAAACTTTTTTTGATGCAAAGTTGGCTGTTTTTTCACGCTTTTTCATCTGGGGGTGCAAAAGCAGCCTTCTCTGAGACTAAGTTATTCAACATGAAGCCAATTATTCTAGTGGTCTGTGAGCACGGAGCTGGTGCTGATTCCATAGAGAAAGGTCTGTATTAGCTTTGATTAACCGAAAGTTTTGGAAGTGTCTCTAAACAGTAAATAGGGAAGCAGATCAAGAAGAAATGGGTTTGTCTATGTCCATCACTCAATGTGCTGTGACTGACCCTGTCTAATGTGGCATGTAGTAAAATGATAATTTATTGTTTGCTGTTTCTGAAAACAAAGGTGATTTGTAGAAGGCGTGCTTAAATCCTAGTAAAGCTTTTGATGAATATTCAGTGTGACTGACTGAAAAAAGTAACCTTCGTTATTATATGCTAATTGACTGGGAAACAAATGACATTTACAAACAACTAATGGCAGAGAAGTTTGACTTGGTCTCATCAATTAGTCAGACTTTTTCTTGAACAGAGATATTCATAGTGTAGTTTGCTAAGCTCTGAAGAGTTCAAATGGGACTTGACGAATTGAGCATTTTGCAAGATAAGTTATTTAATGTTTAATATGTCTTGAAATTGTATTGTTAGTCATTTAACAAGAAGGAGTGTAATTTTCATTCTTGTTCTATACTCTTCAAATTGTGAATTGCGATATAAACTCTGTACAGCTCGGAACTGCTCTGTAGATTGTAATTGCAGTCTGTGCTAAATGAATGCCCATTAACAGCACTCTTAGACTGTTCTCATTTTTCTCCTTCATGTTAATAAGAGGTTAAATTTACTGTAGTCTGCATATTACATTTTATTATGCAAGGATAGACTACTTAAGAAAACTGTTTTGTTCTCTGTAAGTATTTTTCTACTCTTTTTTCTTGTTATTTAGGCATCATAAGAACCAGAATTGAACACAATAGAAATGAAATTATGTATAAAGCAAGATTTTTTTTCCATGTAGGATTCATATATTGTCGGACTAATTGCTCTTTTGTTAGAACTTTTGCTTTTAAAATATTGTAGGTTTGCAGGTAACTTTTTTCATTTGCTTAAAAGAACAAGGATTTTATACAGATGCTTTTTTGCAATCAAACTCAATTACTAGAAAAATCAAATAGCCAATTTCCTTAAGGCTTTCTCTCACACGCACCATCCAAAGTAACTGTATGAGGCTGTACCAAAGTTTGAATGCTTCTTCCTCTAGATCATCCAGGCAGATTCAAGGACTGATATAGGTAATACGGGGATCAAGGCCAAAACTGTTTGCCAACAAAATTTTGCTGGCAGCTAGTTCAGAAAGTGCCTTTTGAGTACTCTGGAAGCACCCACTCTGCTGTGAAAGCTTCTGAGACACCTGCTCCGGTAAAGAGGGGTTTCATTTCTCTCCCGCTCACCCTGCTCCAGTAACTCCAGTTTTTCCCACCCTTCTTCACAGGTTGTATTTGTGAGCTCTCTGGTCTCTCTTGTTGCTCTCCTCTGATGCCTCTCCAGTTGATCCACCGCCAGCTTGACCTGCAGCACCAGGTTATCAGGTACACTACTCTGGATGAGGTCTCACTTCCTCCTGTAATCGCTCTTACCTTTGCTGCAGCAGCCACGCATTTGTGATTGAATTTCAGCTTGTGATCTAATCCAATCTTTTTTTTTTTTTTTTTTCTCTCTCTGATTTCCCTAATAAGTCACTCCTATACTATATTTCAGCAGATGATTTTTTTCCTTCTTGTATGTATGCAGGTATCCACTTTTTTTTGTAATGTTTTTTTTAATTTGACTTTGAAGTTTGAGCCTATTCTCCAAAATGTGTGCAAGCCCTCTCAATGTGAACAAATGTCATACTTGTCGTTAAAGAAGTATTAAACCTTTGATAGCTATTATGATGATTTTGTCTTTAATGATCATTGCGTTGCAGTGTCTGAAAGTGATTTCACATTTTAATTACTGAATTTTTAAAACAATGTGTAATGCTGAAGTTACAGATCTTATTTCTAATTCATGGTCAAAAGTTACAACATACGAGACAAGCTTTAAGATACGTTATATGGCTGTAATTTCATCATGGACTTTGTGCCCAGGAACAATAAAGTCCTAGGGAAATAATCTTGCAGTTTGAGAAGAACTGCATGCAGGCATGTCAGAAAGGCCACGTATTCTGATTTTTGGGTTTGATACGTGAGGCTGCAAGGAAGCTCAACAGCAGAGGGATCTCCTTCCAGCCCAACAGACAAGTCCGTAACCATCAGCTGAGCCAACCTGGGCTGTCCAGGAGATGATACAGACCTCAACCTGCTGTTACTGGACTCAACCATCTGGGTCCGCATCTGCCAAATGTGCCCTGGGGGTGACTGTAACAGCCTAATTCAATTTGTGGGAAATGGAGGAGGATAAAAAAGTAATGAATCGCAGGACATGATTAATGGTCAAGAGGATGCTGAGTTAAACATGTGCAAGCAAATGCTTCCTGAAGTATTCTGTTGTTTTAAAAACAGATTGTTTATGTAGTGAGCTCAAGTACACAGGATGGCTTAGCAAAGAAATAGTGGTAATTCTCAGATGCTTTACTCAATAAGAGAATTATGAATGTTCATTGCATTTCTGTGAGTTATTTCTTCCCCCCCCACTTCTTTCCAGTCTTTTTGTGTTACTTGCTCCTTTTTTAATTAACCCTTTTACTGCAAATTCATTGAACGCTGAAGCTTCTCCTGTATTGACTACATGTGGGCCTGGATAAGCACAGCTGCCTGCATTTTGATGAGACAAATCTGCACCTCACAGCCTACAGGAATTAATTGTTTACCCTCTGAGAACTTGGAAAAAATTCTGTAGCCATTTCTGTATTTTTTGTCTTAAAGAGCTATATCTAAGCCTATAATAATTCTGTGAACGAATATTAGATCATTTAAGCACTAATGTCGTTAGGCAACAGATGAAGTATAACCATTAATGGTAAACAAGCAAGAGAAACACAGTGGATATATTCAGTGCACAGCATCCCAGTTCATTCTTTCCTGTATAATTTCCTACTTATAAAGCTAGAAGAAATGAAGAAATAATTTGACTTATTAATATAATGAAGATCAATGCAATCTCTGAACACAAGGTTGAAAGAACAACATAATTATCCTTCATTTGTCGACGCAAGGAGTAGACTGATTTCGATTAGTGTTTTAAATTGGGAAGGAGCTGAAGAGAAGTCAGTAGCTTTCCTTGCAGCTGAAATTCATTCAATATGATTCTTTTCCTTGCTCATAATTTTAGACAACATCAGTTACTCTAATGAGTAACAACAGTGTGTCAATGATTAATGTATTAAACTCAATCAGGAAAATACAGAAAAATTGTAGAACAGCAGATGGATCCCTCCAAACACACAAACATTAATTTCTTCCTAGAGCCCCTCAGGAGAAGATTTAGGGCTTTGGAGGGGCAAAAAATAGAAGCAGTGGCTTGGACTCAAGTTGAAGGTGCTGAAGAGCAATGTCTTGATAGCAGACACTTCCTTAATTTCTTCTTTTGTCTTGCCAAAGAGTCCTATCTACTGCTGATGATCCAAAAATGCAGAGAGGTGGGGCTCTGGGTCTACCATGCTTCCAACTGCCTGCCATCTTTTCTTTTTACGTGGTCTGCATGGTCGGCTCCTAAAGGAGAGAGCTTGCAACAGAAAGCCAGAAAAGGAACTTCCATCCTTTCCTCTTTGTCTTTTATTTGACTTCCAATGTTTTTGTTGACAAAAATTAGCTCCTGCATGTCTTCCCCCAAAATAACTGATACTGGGTGGATTTCCTCTTAGATTTGACAACCATGCTGACTTGCCAAGTTCCATGCTGACTTACCCTTTTTGCCACCACATGTTTTCATAATTAAAAGTACTCTTGTACAGGATGGAAGATCCATACCTGAGCACTATAGGATACCTAAAAAACTAGTTCTCGATTTTTCAGTTTCTAGGAGGCAGTGTGTGCTATCTCGGGATCTGTGCTATGGGTTATCAAGAAGACTGCATGGAGGTTGCTTTATTTTCTTTCTTGTTTTCCCTGCAGGAACCAGAAAATTCCAAGCGAAAGCAGCTGAAATGAAAGAACAGCTCTGACTCATTCACTGACCTGATCGAGATACAGTAGGAGACAACATCTTTCCGAGTGTGGTTATTTACCATCTCTTGTTACAGGCTTTTTTGAGAAATATGAAGATTTAGCAAGGCCTTGGCAATGAAAAAGAGAATTTAAGCTCATCTAGGCTTTTGTATCCCAATATTTGCCATGCTGTGAGTATTGTTTATATGTTTCTAAATGTTTATTTCTTTCTGTTTCATTTTTCTCCCGAGAAAAAGTAAGTGCTCCGGTATTTTTCAGAACAATTCACTAATGTGTTTCCTGCTACTTATGTTTTATTTCTTTTTCATTGGTTTGACAACTATGGGAATGTAACACTGATCGCTGACCTTACTGCTACCCATCCATTTAAAATCTGTCCAAGGGTACATTAACTGAAAGTAACAAAATTAATGCTGTTAATTTTTATAATCCTAGCTTAGTCCAAATGTTGTTAATTACTCTTATTATCTTGTTTTTTCCTGCTTAATTGATTGTAACTGAAAGGCATGTTATATCCTACTGCAATCTTTTCTAACTCATCTTCAGTGCCTGAGGAGAGAGCGGTCACATTTCAAGTTGATTTGGGGCAATCACTGGCAATTTTTTTTGGTCACAGGCTTTCACGATGGAATAGTTTAGAGCACCTTGCTGCTCCTACTGGATCTTGCTACTCGTACAAGAAGCTCTTGTGTTTATATCCTTAAATACATTCATAATTTGTGTTTTAATGATCTCTTCTGTGTTTTTTCCACTTTTTCATTAATGGTGCCTGAATTCAAGAATGGCTTGTGCGAAACTTTCTTCTGTTGATAGAGAATTTCTATAATATATATAGCAGTAGTGTTCCTTAATCCCATATTGAAAGTACTACCTGCATATGGGATTTCTTCCGGGGGACAACACTTCTAATCTTGGAAAAGCTCATTTTGTTTAATTTTTTCATAGTCTGATCAAAGCAACTTTTTATGTTTTCTTGGAACATTAACACTATGAAATTGCTGCTAACAGTATCAGCCAATTAGCAACTCTTTAATCTCCTATATTGTTAAGGTGGTGTGACAGAATGACAGGTTACTATACTAATTAGCTGGCTTCTGCATAAGTAGAAAATTGCTCTTGTTTGACAAATATTTTAAGTTATAGAAGTAAGGACCAGGAAGCTTGGAAACAAACTTATTCATGCAAGGATACATCAAAGAGGACTGAGTGGCTCAGGTAATTGGTAATGGGAGGGAAGCCCTTTCACCTTTCTGTAATAAATCAGAAAACTTATTGAGTGGAAGGGATGAAGTAACTTTTAAAAGCTTTAAGTGAGTGTAAGGTTCAAAGTATCAGTTCATGAACCTCACTTTATGCTAGCTGAAGTTGGGTTTATATAGGTTGCTGGTATTTACTCAGCTTGAAAACGAGCTAGCCTGCATGCATGCACCTGGCCTCCCTTGCCCACCCATTTAGGGATGACTTTTCCCCTCAAAACTCTGTGTTTCTGTGTAAAACCCCATGCCTGAGAAGAAGAAAGATTCAGGAGCATCGAGAAGAGAGAGGGGAGGTATGAAGTTTTCCTCTAAACATGTTTTTCAAAGCTTCAGATAAGCCTAAGTCAACCTGTGTCTAGTTTGCCACAAGAAGACTGCTTTGCTCAGGCTGTGGGATCTAGTCATAGCCTGAAGTCTGCAACATTTCCATGGAGGATCTTTGCACCATTCATTTTGGTGAAATGAGAGGCGCGAGGAAGGAGTTAAAGAAGGAGTTTTGGCTGTTGACTGGGAAGGAGGCATTGCCAAGGGCTTTGGAGCTCAGCACCAGGAAAATCAAATTCTAGGTGTAAGATGGTTTATGCCCTAAAACGATACTTCTTCCTGAGCTCAGGGAAAGACGCTTAACTAATCTCCCACAGAGAAGCTGATGGTCCCCCTGTGCTGAGAACTCCTGCAGTACAAAGGGGTATTAGACAAGACTATAGCCATGGGATTTTTTCTCGGTCACAGTAGTCTGTTGCCTAATTGATGGTAGTAATCTACTTCATATCTAAATCAGCTCCCTCAAGAGTGTAAAGAAGTTCACCAAGGTAGCAGAAGAGGAAATTTTGCATTGGTTTACAGTGAACACCATATACAAACTCTGTCTGTAATATGCTAACAGACTGCAGCTTCTGACATCGTAGGGAGGCAGTAACTCAGTCTGCATTCAAGAAGGCAATGCCCAATGAGTTGAGCAAAAGTAAGCAACAAGAATTGGAAATCAAAAGATGATTTATGATGTTTGCATGGAAATCAAATTACTTTTGTCATCTTTTGGAGGTGAAGTGAGCAAACTCAACGGTGTTGATCTTTGGTGTTTTCAGTTATTTTCAAACCTGAACTCCCCAGTAAAAATTAGAAATGAGTTGAGAAAAAATAATAGAAAATAGTCACTAAAACCCTTGCAAAACCAATTCAGTGAGTTTCGGACTTCTTTATGTACTATGTGCCGCTGCAGACTTAATACTTGGAATAAAAAATTGCCTTAACTGGCAAATAAAATAAGTATGATTTTGGATGCCTGGTAAAAAAGGAGGAGTTTTTATCTATTGAACTCTTGTGAGAACACAGTTGAAATGCTGCATTCTCAACTGAGCACTCCAGTGCTGGAGGAACTTGGGAAAACCAGAAGGTTTTCACAGAAGAGCAACAAATATGATTAAGGGTCTAGAGAGATTGACAACTTGATGTGTGAAGAAATATTGAGGGAGATAAATATGTATCGCTTGCTCATGTAAATGATAGATACAAAATATTTAAGGAGCTTTCCTGAATTGATGATTGATTAGGTGGAATGAATAAAGCAAATGAAAAGAATTATTACCTGCTGGGTAGCAGTAATTTTGGATTAGATCAGCAGTATGTGACCAGTATCTCATCTTTCGCAATGGGGGGTAGCTGATGCTCACAAAAAAAATTGCAAAGAAATCTCAGTTGGATAATTATAGATTCATCTGTCTAAGGAGAAAAGTTTATATGGTTGTCTTAAGTCTATGAAGAAAATAGATGGGGAGGTGAAAAGTACTTAGGTCAAAAGTAACTCCATTTAACTTCCACTGACAACTTAAAGAGCCAATGAACAAAGGTGCTCTGAAAGTACTATTCTTAAAGCCTGTGCATTTTTTTGGTATTACACTGTCAGATGAAACCATAAAAGACCTGATTGTCTGTATGGCCACTGATTCCTTAGTTAACTCACAGGAGCGTGGAGTACAGGTCTATCTAACAGGGATTTTTTCAGTTTTCTCCTTTATGACTCTGTGTATACAGCTATAACATATTTGGGATAGCAAGTCAAGTCAAACCACAGCCTTAGCCCAGCATTGTCTGAGATTTGTACTGGAACAGATTTCAGATGCTAAACTTTCTGTTTCTTTGCAGGCTGTCGTTGAATTGTGATGTTTGGATCCTTTGAAGCCAATGTCAAAACTCAGAGTGATTTCACTGACGATTGTATTTCTCTTAAAATGAATGGGAATTTGCCCAAACGAAAGTGAATCCAAGGAGGAGATCAAGAATTTTTCACCCTCAGCTGTGAGCATTTTATTGAAGGTGTTGTGCACAAGTGTCCTTGAGTTCAGAAGGGCAGAGATAAGCCTCCGACACACTAACGCAGCCGTCAGGCTGTGCAGAGTCCTGACAACTTCTGTCCTGTCCAGCTCATCAGTGTTGATGCACAAGCAAGGTTAACACTGGTTATTTGGATAGCGATATACAGCTGCTTAGGATCTTGAAATGCTTTTTTGTTGTTGTTGTTTATTTAGCCTTTATTGTTGTTATTTAGCCTTTGTTGTTGTTTATTTAGCCTGTTTAGAGAAACAAAGGTATAGGAGTCAAAAGAAGTTTTGCTTCAAGACTGCAGTCATTTTTTTCTGCGTGCTTTGTTTAAGTTCTGCACTCAACTGCTAAAATCAGCTTTGTTTATAAGTTTGTTTCTTTGTAGTCTCACATCTGCTTCTCTGCGTGGGTTTGTTGTATGCCGACTAACCCACCTCGCTAAGTGTCCATCTTGCACTGGTTGGGAGAAGGCACAACACTTCTATACAAATATGGAGAAAGTTGAGTCTAACCTTGTGAACCTGTGACAAACAGAATTTCATATGTTAGGACATGCCTGGTGTCGTAATCTCTGTGAGATGAGTCAATGGCAAATAAATGGAATAAACCCCTTAGTCACTAACCCTTCCTTGTTTAATGGCCACTTTTCCCTGTGCCTCTTCTTGCTGTCCCTTTGGAAGATACAGTACGGGATCACAAAGGGCTCAGGACCTTGAGATGTGATTGTTTTCTCTTCTTCCCCTGCCTTAAGATACCTTGTCCCAATGTGGGCTCTGGTCCCTGTTTTCAAGTGGTCCTCATCCTCTCTTCTGATGAGCCCTGTAGTGTCAAGACCTCCTGGTACCGCTAGAGATGCTGACAGCATCCATCTCATACAGTGGTAAACCTGAAACCCATCATTTATTGGCTGAATTACTGAAGAAATCCATAACTAGCTCCAGTTCTTAGTTGGAGCCATGTTAAAACTATATTGTTTTCTTTCCTTGCTTTCTTTCTCCTGTGGGTAATCTGAAAGTGCATAAAATTAGAGGAAAAATGTAAAATATGACCAGTAAATGGTCATCAGATTATTCAGTATTCTTTTTCAGTTTCTGGTCTCTATTTTCAGTCAATCACATACCATAATAAGCTATTTGTCACCACAGATATCTTTATACGCAAAAGATAAGTAGGTACTGAATATATGCTTTTAACAATGTTCTGAGCATTGCCAGTGATATATTATTTTCTTTTATCTCTTCTGTATATCTCTGTATCAGGGGAGTGTCATTGGGTGTATCCCAGTGGAACAGAATGGATTTTAATCAACTGCTGAGAAAATGAGATATTACACTAGGACAAGAATAGCTGCTTGATAGAAACTCCTCTTTGAAAGTATAATTCTTCAGTGTTCTGTTTTTGTTGCCATTGTCAAGTACTGAATAAAAATGACATTAAAAAATAGTTTAACTTTGGGTATTTTTCTCCTTGCATAAAATGCAGGATTCATACCAGCAAACAAGAGCCTTTTGGCTGCATTCATTAAGGTGCAAATAGTAACAAATACACTAAAAGTGTTGTAAGTTATAAATGTGTAAACCGAGTGTGAGCAAGAGCTGCTGTACAGTCTTTGTGTCAGTATAATGATGCTTGGGAGAACGGTGTTTTACAAAAAAAAGGTCCTCGCAAAAGCTCTGTTTGAAGGAATTGTTCTTTGTTTCCATTGTCCTTATTGAACCTGCTCTGGAGCTAAAGGGCTTCCACTGCTTTCTGGAGGATACTGTTGTCCCAAAGCGAAGTCATTTACCCAGTGTGCAGATGCCAATATACGCACAGAGTAGAGGTATTATTTATTTATTTCATTTCTGAAGAGGTGAGTGCTAGCTTTGTGGATTACCACCTTCCCCCAAGTCAAAATAAAGACAATTTATGTTGCTTGCATTTATAGCACTTGGGGTTAAATAGAAACGAGCAAATTCAGGAACGTACCAGTTCTCAAGCGTCAGAGTTACTGGTCAGCCACACATCCAGCTCCATCCCACGTCAGCCTTCTTCGAAGGGTATTCCCACCCCAGGGAGTCTTCCAGGCAGATGGAGCTGTGTGTGCATTGAGAGGTGAGGATTGCCAGAGGAATTCATCCTCCAAAGGTAATTGTGAAACCTCATTCAGTTCTGGCCAGGTCCTCATCCATTGTGCAGCGTTCATACATGCTAACAAGTTTAAATTCTCACAAGCAGAAAATCTGTTTCAGGCATCTCCTTGGAGACTGATCCTTGGGAAGTCTTGATTTACAGCAGAAGCACATTTTGGTGACTGTCCCACGTTGATCAGAAATGCGCCCAAGCCTATGTTGGCCTGTGAAGGTAAGTGCGGTATAGGTGCCTAGCAGCTGTACAGAACACGGGGCAAATAGCAATAGTTGTGTCTGAGGAGAAAAAACACACTCTACCCATGACTGGGCTATCTCCAGTGCTTCTGGAGATGGTCTCATTCTCTACTTTGTCCTGACTTCAGAGCAATTGCACAAAATTCTTCCAGTTCTCAGTGTTTGGCTCCCATGGACTGTATGTGAGTCATGGCATTTTGTGTGCTTTCATGCCACGGGGTGGCTCTGAATGCTGAAAATATCAGGAAATGTTTTTTGAAATTATGAGTTTGTCATGGGGTTGACTGCAGTGTCTCAGAGGACACTGAAAATAAGATACCAAAAAAAGCATGCAAGTAAACTTCAGTAGAAACAGAATGTACTGCACTAGTGTCACAGGAGGAAGCAAAGTGAAAGAGGTCCAGAAAAAATGTCTGGGAAGAAAAGCCTGGAGAATTGGTAGGTTTTCACTACAAATAGGAAAGGAGAATAATTATGTAAGTCAAGGGGGCTGATGTGCTTGGCTAATATATTTTCTGTCTTTAATGTGAATGAAGAGAGGTTATCAAGATGATTGAGAGTGAGGTGATTAAGGGAGAGGTGAAAGGCTGTAAGGGACGGTAGTGTATAAATCAGCCTGCCTGGAAGGCATGACCCTCAGGTGTGAAGGGGGCTGACTCAGGGTGTTGCAGAACCGCTAACGATCGTTTCTAATCATTTCTGGTAATCAGATGAGATTCTTATGTTTTAAATCAGGATAAAACTGATGATCTCTTTAAAAAAAAAAAACAACCCAGAACCAAAACCCACAAAAACACGCACACACAAAAATGGCCCTAAGTGAGCAACTCAAGAAAAAAACAACCTGTGCAAACACTGTTTTTGTGCCAGCCTACTTAATTATCCCGAATGACAAAGGATCGCTAAATGTCCCTGGTTAATTAACTCTACATATGGGTTAAGGAAAAGCAATCTTCTCCCACTTCAGCCTTAGAAACACGAGGAGAAAAAGCACATAGTCTGTACCCACAGAAAATTAAGCATCTTCTTATTTATTCATCTTATCTATTAATTTTTAAAGAAACTTTAACTGCTGCACTTACACTGTTATAACCTGCCTAGGCACACAAGGGTTTTACAGGTTTATTTACTAAAAAAAAATAATATAATAGTGGGCTTCTAGCGAGAGCATCTGTCCAATGGTCAGTCTCTTCTGACCTGAATCCATAAACATCCCAGCCATTTAAGTCTTTGGAAATCAGTTTGGTGAAATCACTGGTGAGATTAGGCTGTTGGTATCAGTTGTGTATTAAAGGGTTAAAAACCAGATTTTCTTTTACGCTTTCCAGCATTCAGGAAGAGTAATGAGTATACTCCAGTCATAATTAGTGTTAGGAGTTCAGACTAACACAAAGACAATCTGCTTCACTCAGCTCCAGTAAAAACAGGGTATTTATTCCTTCAGCTGAATCAAAGCTGAAGTTATGCCCTTTATTTTCTCCTCTATTTGTATGAGGAGAAGATGTCCCTGCTTGACAAAGAAATGTGGGAGTGGCTCAGGTGTTTCGGTAGTTGAATTTGGCTCAGGACACCTCTCTTTCACTGTCACTGCGGCACTCTTCATGAGAGCTGTAAACCCAATTTGTCCCCCCTTGTGTAGCGAGAAGGACAAAAGCAGAAAGCAGGCTCTGGAATATAATGGTTGAATCTTGTTTACCTCCTTGCAGAGGCAGACAAGCTTCAGGTGGTTCTGTTTGCTCCTGATAAGTATGTGAAGTTTTAGATGCATGAGCCCAAAAACCTGGGTTTGGATCCCAGAAGGATGTGCTCTTTTTCCTAAGAATAATGCGCTTTTCGCACACATGAATGCTGAAAATGCTGTTAGCATTTTGGAGGTGGTGCTTCCAGCTGTAGCTCAAAGAGCGTGGCAAAAAGAGCCTCTGTAACACAGGTTAAACTCAAGGAAAGTAGCTTCTGATTTGGACCTAGTTTAAAATTCAGTATTTGGTCTGGTTTCCTTCTAGCACAACTTGTTAGATTATTTGCATTTTTCCTTACCCACATGTTTTTAACAATATCCTTGAGCTGTTTTCCTCCTCTTGTTAACTGTCCAATACTTTCGGCTGCCTTCTGGCTGTAGATGGAAACTTTTCCTTTTTAATTAAATCATTGAGATTGTAACTGAGGGCTATGGGCTCAGAAAGAATTTGTTTTCCTGGGAGTCTAGATCATGGCAAGTATGACAAAAGCTTAGGCAGGTTGTTAGAGATTCGAGCCTTATTTTTTTTTCATTCCCAGAAAGCTGAGAGGAGTTATTCTTTGGGAGGCAAATGCCTACGGTGCCCAGTGGTGCAATGTAATACAGTTTCCAGTTTTGTTTGGAGCAGTGGGACCGGACCGAGACTTTAGCTGAGGTTTGTTGCCATCCTGTCCCTGATGCCTGGGAGTCAGCACAGCACCCAGCTGCAGAGCTGCAGTATGCCCTATGCTTAATGTAGGAAGCACAACAAATCCTGAGGCTAACGGCAGTTTTCAAGGATAATAACGAAGAAATCAAAGATATTTTCAAGCGTAACAGCAGCATGTCTTTAGTTTCAATGTTTTTGGGGAGCTGTTTCCCTCTTTTCCAAATCACTTCATCTTTATCCTTATTCATTGCTATGACTTCTACCTCAGTGAAAGGAACATAGGCAAGAAAATAGACTGAATAATTGTTTCGGTGGTAGACTGGCCTAGCAGTATCTCAGAGAGACGTGAAGCATTTCATAGCAGTGCATGTTTCATTTAATGATTCTGTTTCTTGTAAAGTAACCCTTTTCATTTCCTAATGTGAAATGAAATAGTCCTAATGGCATGAAATAGTGCAATGTAATCTGAACATTTAATTCAAAACAGATTACTCTTCTATCTAATCAGCACCGAGGACCACGTAAATCGGTGCATACCTGATCAGAATTAGTTACATTTGAATGGAAATGTATGCGTTCCAGAGAAGTTTCTCTATTATGAGGGAAGCATGATAAGCAATAACAGAAAAACAAAGAACAGATTTCCAGGTAAGCTTTACTGCGTTTTCTAACACTAATTTTATGAAGCTAGTCAATACATGTTTATTTTATAATTCATTAAAAATTATGACAAGCTGATAACGCAGCAGCCTAGAACACAGAGCTAAAAGTCCTACAAACACCACGGGACCATACCTCAGTCCTTGGTGCTGCCGCAGCAAATAAAAAGTACAGAAGCGGCTATATCCATCTGAGGATAACAGTGTGTCCAGTTGGTAAGATAATGAGGGTGGTACCTACGGAGCGAGGTTCAGGTCATCTGTAGAAGCCCTTGGTACTGTCAGTCTCTAGTTGGGCAGGACCATGTCCATGCTAAGGCCACGTTACCTGATTTGAGAAACCTGGTTTTACTGTAGTGGAGCTGCTGCGAGCATGGGGTCTAGGTCATCTCCAGAGCTCCGGTTCAGCAGAAATTATTGTGTGATTCGGGGTCAAGAACCTGTGTGCTTCCACTGGGTAAGTGTCCAGCCTTGTGCAGATATTCTTGTATAAGTCAAAAATCCATTGATAGAAACCCTTCTGATGAGATGTATAGGTGTAAGAAAGAAGTTTTAAGAGTAATTGTGCAGATTACCAAATAGTATGATCACCTCTAAGCTGAGTAGAAAAATGTTGTTGTTGATAATTATTTTACGTCTGTTTTGGAAGCTTCTTTAAAAGTATGTGGTAAATGGTATATAGTGCTCTCCTTCTTTACTTTCTTATTCTCCATGAAAGAATGCTATCCCAGCTTCATGAAAAACAGATAAAGAGGGATGAACTACTACACGAAGAATTTTAATGGGATTCAGTGCACCTGTAAAAGGAAAGGACGTGAACAGCATCAAAGCACAAGGGTGTCGATTACAAACCAAGGGAGCCAGGCAAAAGATGAGAGCTGGAAGAGTGTCAGTGTTTGTACAGCTAAAGAAGAGATTTGATATAACAAACAGAAAGTGTGGGTTATCATGAGTCATTTGAGTATAATTTTAAGGATAGGCTTGATTGAGATGAGCAGGTCATCGTGTGTTGATATAAATGAAGTTTGAAGAGGGCTTCTGGCCAGATGGCAGGTTTCTGGAAATTCTAGAAAATATATAACTGAGTTTTACGTTTTTTTTTTAAACTCTGTACCTAATCAAGACAGTGAGCTAATGTTTGTGATGTGTCTTTTTAGTACTGGGCACTATGATAATTTGCTTAGAAAAAGTGCTTAATTTAGACATCCTTTCTTTGACTAATATAATGAAAAATATCAGGAAAAAACCCTCAACTCTACCTTAGATGTGGGAAAGAAGAAAGTTACTCAGCCCCAAAGAAATGCCATATTCTTCAAAAAGTCGTGAAATGAAGAACGGTGCTCTGGGCAGAGAAGGGTGTGGTTTGGTTTTTTTTTTTTTTTTGTTCAAAGTACACCCAGAGAGCCATTTACTGGACTAAAATTAGAACGTTTGCTATGAATCTCCAGGCACACCAAATGTACATTTATTAAATAACACCACCTATAGCACTAGATAGGTACTGTCCCACTCCTATGGAGTGATGGGGCTTGTGAAAAAAGAGGTGGTGGCAGAACAGATGAGATGGTCACATATTAGGGCAACTTCTTCATGCGCTGTTTGTTTTCCAGAGTGTCTTCTTCATCTACATCTGGAAGAGCCACAGGGACTCTGGTCTACAGTTAATTGACACCTTTACTTCTAAGACACTTGTGTTCCCACTTGAAGCCAGACTTTTGTATGGCATGATTAGGGTAACACCATCTGTGCTCTGGCTACTTCAGTGGTGGTCCTCAGGTCAAACAGTCACTTTTTGACTGTCTTTGGCAGAATTGTTCCGTTTCTGGTGCCTGCATAACTGAGCAGAATACTTCGTTTGCTGGGTAGGTTTGGTACCCATCTAGTGCAGTCCCACTTTTGGATCCTCATATCTCTGGGGGTCCCAGGGCTGAATGACTGTAACTTGTACGCTTGTGTTTTCTGTGAAGATGGGACCCAGACCCTCATTTGTTTCCAGGGCAGAGATCTCATTTACAGTCTCCGTGTGAGGCTGCTGACAGTGGAGGATAACTGCTGCACTGGGAGATGCTCTCTTGTATTTCCAGCTAGCTTTCTTCATGTGCTGTTTTAACCCACATCAATCCACAAATATAATAATAACAATATCCTTAAATATCCTCATTTCCTCAAATCAGTGACTGACTGACTTTATTAGAAGTCCTTGCAAACTCCTTGTTTGCAAGCTGTAGACTTCTGGCCTTCCGAATACCTTCAAATTCAGCAAAAAGCAGCAACTTGCCAGACAGCAGTTTTTCAGAAAAAGGTGTAGGGCTTACGATGGAATCAGATAAAATGACTGACATCTTGTGTGCATTAATGAGGATCTCTGCTATCGAAGAGGCTAAGCAGTCCTTCTGCTTGGCTTGGCGCTGGGGAGGTGAGAGCTGGAGCAGTGTTAGACACATCAGGTTTGAGCATCTTGTTTTAATAAAGAAGTGAATGAACTGGAGAGTCCAGAAGAGAGGCACAAAAATGATCAAGCACTGGAAAACATGCCCTACAATTAAAAGTTTAAGTGACTTAGGGCTGGTGAAAAAGAAGTTTAAAACAGAATATTAGAAGAATCTTGAAGCCTAAGGTAGAATATTATAGGAATCTTCAATTATACAAAGAAGGCTGCATTTTGCATAACAAGGGAATAGACAAGTTGCTCACAGCTGAGGAGATGGCATGGACTGCAGTTACTCTGGAATAAGTCGGATATCAGGAAAAATGTTGAAATAGTAAGGTCAATGACACAGCGGCCCAGTTGCAAAAACAAATCCATTAAACAGTCCTGATGGGACAGACAGGCTGGTGCCCACAAGCAGTCCTTGATCTTGCTTGACTAAACTGAAGTTTTGGTAAGTCTAAGTTGAATGTGAGTCATCCTTCTTCTGGACTTAGAGCCATGATTATTATTGCAAGTACAGCTGATGCCTGTTCTTCCACTCCTTTGTGGCTGGTGGGCTTCCATCATTAACTTTATTTGATATCATTTGGCTTCATTGGGTTGAAGTCTGGGGCTTTAGTCTGTGATCTCATACAAAACCAAGGAGCACCTCTGTGCAGCTTGGTCCTTGAGGGATGCACTAATTTCAGGGCAGACCTACCTCCCATCAGATGTAGGTCTTCTTAGCCTCTCCCACTAGAAAGAATCCCATTTTAGGGGGGCTGGGACAACCTATGCAGAGGATGCTTTTGGCTTAAGACATCCCATGCATATTGTGGACAGACGCAACATTGCTACGTGCTAAACTTGGAAACCATATGGGTAAATGCAGAGTGGTGCTAAACCACGCTAGTAGGGCCTGATGGCATAGAACTGAGCTCAGCACTGGTCAGAACAATTTACTAATAAAGGTTAGAATATAAATTGCTAGTGTCACCCGAGGTGGTGTAAATAAGGTGTTTGGCATATCCTGTTGTGAAGGGTTTCATTGCTGAGTGGCTCTTTGCCCCGGTTCCGTCCAGCCAGGTGACAGCATAAAGCATCGCTTTTAAGCAAACTCAAGCTAGTGTGTGATTACAGCTTGCGGAGTTCTGCCAGGTCCGTGGGAGCCAAAACTCTTCAGCGCTGAATATACTGAAACAGCAGCAATATTCATTTCACCCTTCGCAGAGTTCATCATTGCTGTACATGTATTCCCTCAGCAGGAGACAGTAGCAGCCAAAAGTAAAATAATTGTTTCTCCTTGTAGAGGAATGCTCCAAGAAAAGGCCCCAGGGACTATTCTAAGCAAGTCCAATTTTTCCAACCATATCTAGAAAGAGTACTACCATCTGCTTTTATCACATAATTTACACAACGCTTAACCAGAGACAGAGCATAATAAAACCTTCTGCCCCCCTCCTGGGAAACGGCGCCTCTTAAAGAGGATTGGTGACCCCACTGGTCCAATTTGGTCTGAAATTATTGCTCCAATATTGGAAATTCTCTGTACAAGGAAGCAATGTACAATGGCATAAGTAGCAGAAGTTACTTGTTTTTTTTTTCTTGTTTTTTTCCCCCCTTATCTAAAAGTATTTTTCATTTAGTAGAGGGCATACATGATACATGTATAAGTAAAGAGAATGGAAATAAAGCTGGGTTATAGTGTTTTGTGATTTGGGATAGTAATATAGTAGCTTTTATTATATGTCACGTTAAAAGATACTTTTGAAATAATAATTGACTTTATTGGGAAGTCTACAAATCCTTCAACAGACAGCAAAATCCAGATTGCTGGGCAAGAGATATAAGTATCACATTTAACTTGATTACACCTACCTACAGGACACAGAGATGGAAAGAAAAAATAGCAGAAAGGCAATGGAAGATAGCAGAAGAGATCTAGACTGCGCACAGGTCGATGGTAAATGTTTTATAAGAATTCAGATATAAAACATACATACATCCCAGCCTGTTATCTCACTTAACACATAGAAAGATTTGCCTTCAAATGTGCAGCTGCAGCTAGTTGTTTCTGTGTCAAATAATTGGTATTAGGGCTGTGCACTCATGTAGTTCACGTGGCTTTTGTGGTTTGTGATGAGAAAAGTGAGGCCACCTGAAACAGTGGTGGAAAAGTCACTTAGGCTGCCAAAGCCACGTAAGAACTGATGCAAAATGGAACGTTGAAATTTTGACATTGATGCACAGTAAATTTTAGTAGCTCATAGCTGAAACACCCAGGAGTCCTCTGCGGACACTTGGTCTGAGAAAAAAGGTCAGAAATTCAGTATCTGTGTTTGTTTCCTAGACCGCACGGATGTGTCAGCCTGCACATACTGCAGGCCTGGCCATGCAAGTTCACCCTGTGTAATTGTTGGGTCTCATAAAACCAAGACATCTCTATGTGCCTTCTGAATCAATTTATGCATAGGATTGTTATTTTTTGGTGGTCACTGGGTTGGTGACTGCGGTAATGTTTGGTCAATACTGCACAGAGTCAGCAGCCTTAGTCAGGGCGATATTCAGCTGGTCAGACTCTTTCCCACGTGCTTTCTCAAAACCTCATCGCTCTACATGCAACAGTAGGAGCGCAGTTGTGTGCTGCGCATCTCTTTGTGCGTCCATGTTAGGATCCATCAGCTGGCACGCCAACTGAAATAACCTAGCTGAAACTTGTTTTCCTAATTTTTTTTTGTCTCCCTCGCACTTCTGAAGTGATGGTTGGAGCCCCAGGCTGGCAAAGTCAGCAGAATGCTTTGAGCAAACCTATTTACCAGGATGCTGAGGCTTTGTGAGAAACTCTCCACCTAGACCCCAGTCAATATTGCTTGATCCTCACTGGCATGTCCTAAGGTATTTCTCTGAGGAGCTCTATTCAAGGTGCCTATTTCCAATCTCTTAACCTTTCACAGCGCATGTTTTTTTAATAACAAAGCTGGAAAGAGAGGGAATCTTTTTAGTATAAAGGTCACAAATCAAAGTTTTATTTTAACAGGTTTGTCATACCTTTGTTGAGATTTTATTTAGCAAAAGTCGTTGCCAGTCTAGCCGTATGTAGGAAGGAAAGAACCAAGGCAGTAAAATTACAGCACACATTGCCAAATGACTCTTTAATTAGGAAGTAAGTGTTTTTTCCGTTCCTGTAACCTCTGGCATTCAGGGCTGGTGAGCAGCCAAGGGAAAGTGGCATATGGAGAAGAAGAATGTGGCATTCACGAGAGGTAAGATTAAGTGTCCAGTCAAAACAAGTCAAAATGATAAGGTTAGCATATGCCATTCCTTCCTCCCTCCCTGCCTGCTGTCCCCCTCCCCTCGCCTTCCCGCATGGGGAAGCAGCATGCTGCGGAGAGGAAGAGCCATAAGCTATTCATAAACAACGCGGGCCTGAGTTCAGCATATTAAAAAGTGTTCAGTCAGATAATTACCCTTAATTATTAATTCTTTTTCATGATCAGCTTAGGTGGCAATGGTGCAGAAAAAGCAAATCGCTTGGTATTTGCAATCTGCCGCGCTCTCGCAGCCTGCTCAGCACTGGTGTTTGGCACCTAGTGATTCAGCTCTTCTGTGTTTACCAAAGACTGATAGAAATGGCAAAACAGCTGTTTTTGTAAAAATTGTTTACCACCTTCTCACTTTTCTAGTCACTTCTTTTAATGTACAATCAGGCTTGATATGCCCTGGAAATGCAAGTCTTTTAACAGCCCCTACGGTCTGATACGCTATCTGAATTTTACTGCAAATTTATCTATAAATTGCAATCTGCTTTTTTTATTTTTATTTTAAGATATACCAGACCAACGACTTAACGAATTTATGTAACTCTAAGAAATAAACTGCAGATTAGTTTTAAACAAATGTTTCTTCAATGCCTGGCGTACAATAGCTTAGCAGCAGGTGAATATGCGTCAGGATTATCATTAAAGTAATTTAAATGCTTGGAAGCAGACCTTCTCCTTAGAGGTAGGCGGAACTCACTGTCTTCTGTTTGACAAAGGTCGTATACACCTTGATTTTTTGTCCTCCGGGGACTTTCACACCCTGCTTTATCTTTGATGCTTGAGTTTTGAACCTACCTCATCACTCTTGGGTACTGCTATTTGCGCGGCTTCATGCTGACACTGAAATCAGCTCCCCTCGGATGCTCACGGTTCAGCTGCAGCGTCGGCTGTTTCTAGGTGTTATACCGTGGTAATCACCGCGGTACCTGAAATGCGCTGCAGGGACAGTAATTAGCACCTGTCCTGGGCTGTTTGTTTTCCTGGGTGAGGGTTTTTTGGGGGGGAAATTGGCCGCCCCGGGGCGTGGGTGTCTCCTGCCTGCATCGCTGCGTGGGCACGCCGGGAGGGTGGCAGCTGGCAGCCGAGCTGGCGTTAGCAAAGTTTGCTGGAGATTTTTCCAATGAAACCACAGCACAGAAGCTTTTTTGTTGGGGTGTTTTATTTTGTACGGGATGCTCAGAGATACCTAGTTATATTTTGCAGGCTTTTGCCAAAGACACAAGTGGAAAATTTCATTTTTTGCTTTACCTTTTAGCTTTTCCTCCAGTGCTTTCTACCAGGCTTTATCTTAGTTTTGACTATAGCATCCTAAACATACCAATGACTTTTCTTCATACTAATGCTTCACTAGTAGAAAGGGATGTTTTTTAAACAGCAGCAGTATCCTTCACCATTTTGCTAAAGCCTGAGGTTGCGATAAGTTTTGAATACATAATAAAAATCCTGACTCATGGGATTCTCCTGTGGGTCTGGATTTCATATGAAGAGACCTCAAGTTTGTGTATGGAATTTGTTACTCAGTGTAGACCCTGATTCCAGAAAGACAACTTTGTATATTTAAATATAAGTGTGCGAGTCTTGATGCTGCGTTGATTCCTTATAGAGGTAAGCACATGCACGTTTGCATAGTTGAGGTGTTTAGATGCTTTTCCTCACTAATAAATACAGATTTCTTTTTTACAGGGGGGAAACGAGGCCAGGGAGTCCTGCGAGGCTGGATGCTGCCTTCTCCCTCGTGCAGCCCCCAACACCAGAGAGGGACCCAAACCAGGAGTGAGGAGAAGGAAAACCATTTCCCAAAGTCAATAGGTTGGGTAACTATGCTCTGAGGAACAGGGGAATTAATTAACAAGCCAGGATTAATGAGGTAAATTGATGAGAATGGGCCTGTTTATAAGGTAGTTTATAACCAGCTGTGTAAATAAGCTCTTCATGGAAAGAATCAGTCCGTATTCTGTTTGAGAAGGGAAGCCCTCTGTCAGTTCCCCTCCCAATATTCCTGTGACTCACAGTATAATATAGAAATAGTTGCATTACAAATAATTTTGAAGTTATGGAGTTATACCTGTGTACTACTGTATAACAAATGCAGAGAACTGTTGCAGAGAAAGCATAAAATAAGCAAATTAATTTTCCCCATTCTTTGCTCTTCTCAGGTATGTATTATTTTAAATTTTATTTAGGGCCATTGCAGAGAAGTTGGCTTTATGTTGATGGTGGTTTAGTCATCATGGCAGTGTGACATGATCCTCACAGAAGGCTTCTTATTTTTCCTGGTGTTTCAAATTGTATTTTACATGCTTTGCATTTCATTTTTCTTCTCTTTTTCCCTATTTCTTTTCATTTTTCCTCTCTTTTCTCAGAAAAAAGATTTCCTATTTTACAGCAGCCGCCATCTGACAAAACAAAGTATTCGGTGCATCAAAGATGTAGGTTGTCCCTTCAGTTTTAAAAATCAAGGGAAAAGCAGAGTTCTTTCATTTCTTCCCTCTCTTCCTTGTCTGCTTAGCTGAGATGAGATCAAACAATCCTGTTTTATGAGTGATAGAACAAGATACATGCCCGTCTCACAGCATCCCAGCTGTAGAGACTGAATCAACGGTTTCGGAGGCTATTTAATTATGTCAGCACTCAGCACATTTAAAAATGCTCCAGATGTGCTCTTGCAATGAGATTGCTTGCAGAATCAGCTTTAAATTATCGTTCTTTCTGTAAGCCAAGTGCTTCTAGCGGTATAACTCCCCTTAATGAAAATTATTTTCATAAGCCAGGGAGAAAATAGTGGGTTTTAAATACCAGTAGAATGAATAATTTTTCATCCAATAGGATATTCACACAGGGCGCACATGTAGACCTGCCATTACCATTAACATACTACCCCAAAAGAATGAAAAATATAAGACCTCATAATGTCCTGGAGTTTATTTGAATAATATTTACTTAACAACGGAATTGTACTTGCTGAGGTTTCAGCATTTTGGAAAAGTGAGGTACATACACTGTTTGTTTGTTTGTTGTTTTTTTTTTTTTTTTT
>VYZM01007684.1:78972-95197 GCA_013398915.1 Dromas ardeola | reverse complement strand
TTTTTTACTAATCTAAGCTATGATCTGAGTAGTAGACTCAGGAAAAATGGACTTGTTAGGGTAGGCTGAACTTTAACCTTTTAATTTTCAGGCCTTTTCAGTGCCTTTTGCTAACTTTGTTGCATTTTTACCGAGGCCCTGTAGTTCTTGTCCTCTGGTTTTGTTGAAAGAAAATTGCTGCCGTGTGTCTTAGTGGAGTCGAGGGTGTTCCCTGTGCTGATGCTTGTGTCTGCTGATGAAGGAGCTGACCTCTTCATTTGCTGCAGCAGCTTCAGGCTCAAGCTGACAGGCTGTTTTGGGGCCAGAAATGGAAGGTCATCATGGTCATCTCTGTCATCACCTCTCCTATGGGGGCAGTGACTAGTGAAGGCAGTATCTTGAACTTTAAGCACTGCCAGGGATCAGACTGCCCATTGCTCGACATATTGAGATACACAATCCTGACTTTATACAAGGGCTTAAAGTTTGGGGAATGCAGAATCAGTTGTTGCTAAATAAAGTTGTTGTTATTAAAGGCTATCAATAAAGGCAATCGTATATCTGTTTTGGGCACTGTACAAATCTCAAATTTAATATTTAGGATCTTTTCTAATCCTTGTGGTAGTGAAGGCTTTCCAGAGAGCCCCTGAATGGCCACCCTACACCTTTCTTGGTCTGACCAACTTCTCCCGTTCCAAGAAGCTTGTTGGAGGATTTGCTGTTAGCTATGTGCGGCCAGTGCCCATCTCCTCAAGTCTCCTGGGAGATGGGAAGGGACTGACAAATGAGTACGGCCCTTGGCGGTTGTGTTGAGACAAATATGAGTGTTGTGACTACTGCAATTGTCTGAAAGTGCTGCAGAAAAATGCCTCTCCGTTCCCCTGGGCAATCTGTAATTGCTTCTGGTTTAATCCTTCCGTGTGACTGAGCAGTCTGGAGCAGCTCAGGGTGTCCAGAACGGCTCGTGAGCCCCTGCGAGCTCCCCGTTTGCTGCCGTAAGCAGAAAGTGTGCTTGCTTTGGTGGTGCTCGGGAAGGTGGGCAGCTGGGAAGTGATGTACAATGTTGTGTGGGAATGAAAAATTGAAACTTTTTTTTTTAATCAAAAAATGAAATATTTCAGCATTTTCCCATTTCTTTAGTTCAGCATGTCCCATTTCCAATTCTACCCGAGTCTTTCAAAAGCTTCATCCTCTCCCAAAATGCATTTTTTTTCCGTGAAATGATATTTGAAAATGCTTTAGCCCAGCTCTGTGACTCAGTACCGTTTTCTCTCCCTCCTGGCCACCTTGTGCCCCTCCGTGCGAGGCAGAGCCGCCGCCAGCAGCGGTAGCCAGGCTGGAGCCCGGCAGTGTCAGGGGTGACTGAACAGACGAAATCCTTCATGCTTTTTTCCCCTTTTGTGTCTCTAAGTCCTTACTGAATTGCCACCCTTCTGACTTGAATCTTCCTGAAAATTTATTCTGCTGCAAAGATGCTGAAATAGTTTTCTATGAAAGTGTGGGGTTTATGCAAAAAGCATGTATCTATATCTGGATACTGTAGCACGGTTATTTCATTCTGTGGGAGTCTTCACTGATTAATCAAACTTTCTAACCTTATTAGTGGTAGGGACGGAGGGCTGTAGGTGAAACACGTTTTCTTCTGTCCTTCCTCCCCTTTCACATGCAGCTGCAGGCAGGAGTTGACCAACTCGTCTCAGCCTCCCTCCTCTTTCCCCTGTCTCTCAAAATAATACATAAAAAAGCTCTCCTGCAAAAGGTTCTAGTTATACTTTGGGCATGTTTATCACTATTGCTTTCCTCCAACCTTTCATCAGCTCTTATCCTGCTTTCCTACAGCCTCCAGGGAGGACAAGACCCTCTTGCACAGGAGCATGTCGTGGCAGCGAGCTTGTGGTGACGGATTACAATTGCAGACATAAACATGTCGCTTATCATTATTATTATTATTTGTCATTTGAGGCTAGACTAAAAAGAGGAAGGTTGGTTTCCTCTGTGAAGTTGTGCTGAATGCCCCTGGGCTTTGCGAAACCAATAAGTAAAATGTTTTCATCAGTCAGCCTTTTCAACGAGCCGGGGAGTGGAGCGGTCCTGGTGCGCTGGCAGGTTTTCCTGGAGCAAGAGCGGGTAGGGGGGCGCTGAGGTAACGCTGACATCAGTCTGTTCAAGCTGTGCAATATTAATAGTCTTCAAAATATAAGTACTGTGGCGGTGGCACTCACAAATGGTGTCTTGCAAAGGTCCCCACTCAAAACAGAGGAAACTGGGAGATTTCCAGAGACATAAATCAGAGGTGAACACCTCTCAGTGGGAGGTAGGCATTTAATTCCAGTTTTCACATGAGTGGATCTTCCATTAGTAAGCCATTGGATAAATTCTCTTCAAAGTATGGCAAACGTAAATGTCACGTGTAAATACCGAATGCCGTTACCTTACCTAGTGGCTTTCAGGTAATAAAGCTGCGGTAGTTCAACAGCATAACCCAGTCTGCATTTCACCATCTCTAGGAAGAGATGGAAGCTCACTAAGGACTTGCAAGCTATAGATGGGACAAAAAAAAAAGGTGTGTTTATGATATGTTGCAATGATGATAACTGTATAGATTCATCTACCTTTAAATTTCTTAAAATATCTGAATTTTAAGGTAGAACAAAAGAAATCTTTGAGAAGACAGGCTGACAGCTTTTCCCCACTTGCATATTCACTCTCTACAGGCTAAAACTGTCTCCAAGCTTCTCATTTGTTCTGGCAGGTATATTTGTGGTCTCAGGTTTTGAAGATAAGAGTTGATCCTTGGTGGAATATGAATTTTAGGTAAAGGTCTTTGGACCCACAGGCTTGGGTAGGAGTAAGACCATAGGAAAGAGAAACAGCTGAGAATTCACTCTGTGTGGCTGAAAATTTGAGCCTGTCATTTCTGTGAAGACTTGTAATTTTTGTGCGTGATTAAAGATGCTCATCCAGTCTTTTTGAAGTCGCTTAAACTAATAAACTCTGCTTCTTACTTAAAGCACAAAACTGACAACATCAGTTTTGAAGAACAGAGAAACGACTAAGTTTGAGTTTCGCTCGGAAAATATTCTCTGGTGAAGAAATCTCGTATGCCAAGTTTTAGCTCAAAGCAAATGCTAAGGCCATATACGACCCTGTGGAAAATCTTCCTTAAAATGGCAGTGTTTACAAACTGACTTTCAAAAGTACTTAGGATTGGCCCTGGGAGTTTTACCATTATCATCAGCGGGAATAGATTTAGGTCAGTGCAGAGAGCCCAGATGGAGCCCAATTGACTTCACTGCTTTCTGCACAGGAAGAACTGCGGTTCAGACAGCCGATAAACTGGCTGCAATTGGGACTGTTACAGTAATATGTTGCTTGTAGGTACTTCTCAGATCTTTTTTGGCACAAACAGCATTTAAAGTATTGCACATAGAGCATAAAATAAGCTCTAATTGAGAGCGCTTTCTAAAAATGCGGTATGTATAATAAATGATTACTGGAAGGATAAATATGTTTAAAATTATTCAAAGCAACTTTGCTTGAGAGAGATGTCTGTATGAATTGATGTTATAAAATAAATGATGTAAAATCTATTGCAGACAAATTGCAGTAAGCTATGACATAACTTTTTTTGATTCTTTAAGTACCGTAAAAGCATCATAAGTATAAATAAGCTTACAATTTTCCTGGATCGTTCTTGATGTTTGAATAATCTGTTTCAGCAGGGTCCAGCTACTTCTGAGGTGCACCAGGCACAGCGCACATAGCAGCAATCACTTTTCTTCTGCATCTAACAGTGGCTGTGGGTTTTTCAGGTTGTTTTGCTGTCTGAATAATTAAATCCGACGACATAAACACAGGTTATTCGTGTGTGTCATGGTAGCAGAAATCTACACTGATTTCAGAGGCTCCCGGTGTGATAATTGTATAACAAGAAATGAAATATCCCTAATGGGAAGACGGTAAGGAAAGGAAAACTTCTGTTAACATGATTTTACAAATACTCAGCTCATGAAAGCAGCTAAATCATACACTGAAGGGACCTCTGAGTCCATGGCGAAACCAAGGAAATTAAACTTAGTCTCCCACATTGCAGTCTTTTATAACAAGGTCTTCATTTTTCCCCAAAGCAATTTTAAAACCAGAAGAGTGATAACACAATGCTAAAGGTAGAAATTCCCCACGCCATTTGGAACGCTAATTACCGCAAAACTTATTTATATCCATGTTTAACTACAAGACTGGGTCCCCGACTCTGGAAAACTGGCTGGCACGTCCCCCGGGTTGCTGCTTGGACACAGTTAAGTCCATCAGTTGGAGAGTTAGCAGCTCTCCTGCCAGTCTGGCACATGGTAAATAAAACAGAATTTCCCCAGATGAAGCAACTTTGCATGGGAACTTGTTGAAATCAAGCACTTTAAGCTGCTCCTTAATTTTCTGTTTTTCCACCAGGGACTGAAGTGATGCTGAAGTTAGCTTAATAAAAGGAAAATTAGGATCAGTCAATATGATAAAGCAAAACTGATGTTGATTATTGCATCGTTTCAGCCCTATAGGCTATGATTAATAGAGCCTGGTTCCTGCAGCCAGAGCTCATGGGGATGGGTGCATGCCTGCCCCCAGCACCCAAACCCAGGGCAGCAGTGGGTCTTGTGCCTTGGGAGCACGACAACAGTAACACTCCTTTCCTAGAGTTCAGTAATATAAAGAGATTGGTTTACACCTAGGTGTATATGCCTATGTGTGTATGTGCCTATGCTGACACAAATCTATGCCTAGAGATCTTTATGATCTGTCAAAGACACTGAAGGAGGTAAACCTTAGTCGTATAACACCTAAAAATGTACACCGATGGCACAGGCCAGGAGGATTTCTCTGTGCTTTTCGAGTGGCATCTGTCATATTATGAGCTGCACCCCTCTACCCTACTCTTGGGTGAAATTTTGTGAGTTTAATGCCTGAAAGGAAGACCAGAGGGTCGGACTGTCCTCTACGGTGCAAAGGTGCTGCTGGAGGAAAGGGATTTTAAAGCCAGTTCTTTCTCTTGCAGAGCTGCTGTGTGAAGAGTGAGCCAAAAGGCTTGATGTATTCGGCTGTCCCTGAGGGTCTTGTTCCTTTGGGCCTTTCCAGCATCCCCCCAAAATGCTTTTTCAAACCCAGTTTCATCGGGGAGGATGGTCCAGTGCAGGAGCTGTGCCCTGGCCGAGCCGGGCCTGGGCTATGCTCACAAGAGGAGCAGCAGGCAGTGCTCCTCTGGGCTTCGGCCAGTCCATCCCTCCACGGGTAGCAACCTTCTACAGCCATGCTCAAAATATTTTCCATTTAGTATTGGTAAATTTTATTAATATTAATATTTTTTCCAATGCTGCTAACAGAAATTTGGTACAAAGAGCATCCAAAGTGTTGTCTCATGTCTCTAACGGGCACCAGATGATTTTCTTTGCTGCCTATCAGTGTCCTAAAACCCAGGAGAAGCTCTGTCTGCTTACAAAACATCACACACACTTGTGGGAAAGTAGGAATCAGGAATACCCTTGGTCACACTGTTGCCCAATAAACAAATAAACCAAACTCCAACTGAAATAAGACTGCTGTGGAATATCTCCATAGAAGACATGAAATAAAGTTCAATGTCAGTGAAGATAAGAAAGTAAACACTATTTTCCAGCTTCAAAGACAGTGTAACTAATGTTGCAGGGACATTAATTACGTGGAAAAAAACTTTTAAACTCTAAAATTGCACTTGACAGAATCTCTTTAAACTAATATAGTGTTAGAGTCTACTAATGGTTTCTGGCTCCAATAAGTTTCCACAATTTTCTCTTTATTTAAGTCTTAAACTCTCCAAATTAAATGCAATTGGAAAATCAGTTATCTTGTTTTGCTTTATGCTCTTGCTAACTCAGCATCATTATATGATCTTGTTTTCCAGTCTCCAAGTTTTCCCTCTTTGTCATTGCCATGAAGTTTTGTTAGAGCAGAGCTAAAAAAATTATCCCTGCATTAAAGTGGTTTTTAATTTCACTTCTGTTCTGTTCACAGAGCCAACCTCCCGCGTGCTCCCAGTATTTGTGAACTACAACAAAATTATTTCTGGGGTGAGCCCTCAGATGTCGGGGGCATGATGTCCCTGGGCCAACTTCAGTTGCGGTTGCTGATGGACCTCAACTGTTAGTAGAGGTGCAGCTGAAAGACGGCTTCAAGGTTGGTGTTCTGAACTGCCTCTGCTCTCCTGGAGCCAAACAGGAGTCAGGGCTGGATGTCGGCAGTACAGGAGATGCGGCTGGGGAACACCACTGTGTACAGCATCCTGCTTTGGGCCAGGATCATCAGGCCATGAAAGGAGGAAACCTGCACGTCAAGCCTATGACCGTAGTTGTCCTTGCCCCCAGCTCTGTCCGGGACACTGGGAAGGTGAAGTCACATCTTATTGTAGCTGCTTTTTCCCAGCCCATGGTAAGTATTTATTTAATTTATATAATTTGTTTTAATGCTGGGACTTGAAGTCTTAGGGCTAGACAGACAAGTCTCTTTGGGATAGGGATCAAGGTGAAAATCACGTTCTGCTGAAGCCCGTCTCAGACTTAGGATGCTTTGGGTCTGGTATGTCTGCACAGTCCTTTGTATCATATTGATGTTTCCTTTTGGGATATATATTAGTCATATGTATATAGCTACTTCAACCTAACAAGTAAAGGAAGGCAGTATCTCAGTAGGGCACTGCTATTCTGACACTCAGTTAATTGCTTGTTAGCTCAGAAAAATGGCACTTTGAACTGCTGGGGCTGTTTTATACTTCCATGTGGGTCACAGTTTTGAATCCGTGTCATGGTATAAATAGAGAGAGATACTGATCAGAGATAAGGACTTATGTAAACGTATGTATGGATGCTACCAGACATAATCAACAGGTACAGGAAAAGCGCAAGACTGCTTGGCTACCATAAAATGGAGTTCTGGACGCAGATATTAGTCCAAAACTTGCAAAGGTTTTCAGACCTTGTTCGGGTTTCAGTTGGGACAGAGTTAATTTTCTTCCTAGTAGCTGCTGTTTTTTGGATTTAGTATGAGAATAATGTTGATAACGTATATTGTTTTAGTTGTTGCTAACTAATGTTTATAGTAAGTCAAGGACTTTTTCAGCTTCCCGTAGAACCTGAGAGGAAGCATAGACAGGGCAAGCTGGCCAAAGGAACATTCCATACCATAGATGTCATGTTCAGTATATAAATGGGGGTTGGCTGGGGGGTAGGAATCTGTGATTGCTGCTTGGGACAGGCTGGGCAGCCGATCCTCGGATGGTGAGGGTGACTTGTGTTGCATCATTTTATTTTGTATATTCTTTTACTATTATTATCACTATTATTTTTCTCTTCCGTTACTATTCTATTAAACTGTCTTTACCTCAATCCGCAAGGTTTTTTTCCTTCTTTCTCCTCTCCTTTTCTCCCTCTTCTCCCTACCCCGTTGGGAGACGGATGGGGAGTGAGTGAGCAGCTGTGTGGTCCTCGTTGCTGGTGGGGGTTAAACCACAACAGACCCTCTCTTAGTGTTTGCCCAGCAAGCATCAAAGTTTGCCATTGCAAAATTTTGCTCTCATTTTGCGGGCTGAGAATAAACGGTTTTGCTCAGCTCTGGTACCAGTCGTTAGCTTGAAAAGGTTACATTCAAACAGACCCGCCAAAGAAAAGCCACATTTATTTGGGATTCTGTGCTTCTGGGAACTCTCCCTCAGCACGGGAGGGGAAATCTCTGCTTTTGCAGGGTAATATTTTTGCTCCAGCATTAGGCGGTCCATAATGCATTGAGTCAGGTGGGGGGGGGACTCAGGGGTGACACCAAAGAGGGCTGCAGGGCTGAGCCGCAGCTGCGGCTACACGGGCGCGTGGGAGGACCTCAGAGGGGCTTCCTGGGGTAGCCCTGGCTGGAGGACTTGTTCGAGAGATGCTGAAAAGATGACCAGATGTGCTCGGTATAATTGAGGCAGTTTCCTCCTTCCAGCTTGTAGGATGAAACATAATGTTCACATAACTGGTGCAGGGAAAAGCAGAGCTGCCTCAGTGGTGATCTTAGCTGACCTTTTGGTCAGCTTTTGGTGATTTTGCTGAGTCTTTTACTTTTTCAAGACAAAAAAGTATGCGGCTTACTTCAACAGGCTGAAAATTTTCCTATTTTGTTTCTAAGTGTTTGCTAGATGAAGGGCTCTGTGTGCCACTCATAAGTCTTTAGCTATTTGAGAAGGTCCTACATCATCTCTTCGTGTTTGTTTGGCAAACAAGGGGCCATCTAAGAGCTGCCACCACCTCTCCCCAGTGCGGAGACGCCAAGACAACATTAAAATGCTGTTGTGGTTGTGGGCAGTATATTCTGGAAACCGAACCTCATGAACGAAGGAGCAGCTGTAATGAAGTGATATACTGTTGGTCTTGGGGCTAGTGTAGTTATGGAGAAGCTATAGCTCTTCCTAACAAGGAAAAAAGCAATTTCTTAGACTTGAACTTCACAATAATGAAATGTGAAACTCTGTGTCGGTATCACTTCTGTAGCTAAGGGCCATCTGCTGCTGCTGGATCAAAATGTCCTCAGTCTCCAAAGAAATTCACAGAAAGGCCAAGAATAGTTTTGTAGTTTTAGAGGCTGTGGAGCATCTCTGAGTTACTCATAACTAGCTGCAATACCTCAAGCCATAAACCCACTTTGTTTTTTTCTTTTCAGAAAAAGCAGAAGGAATCTAACACAGAAAGTAGAATAGTAGAAACAAACAAACAAAAAGGTAGAGTTAAATTAAATTCTGTATTTGTGGGGGCAACATCATGAAATGTGTAGTCCTGTGTATAACTTGGAAAACATCATGTATATAGCATAAAAAAAGGATTTTGTCGAGCTTCTTGTGCAAAACATGGATTAAAATAAGAGTATCACCATTTCTGAGTGTTCTTTTTACATCAGGCTCAACAGTATTTAAGTATGTTTTTTGTGTATTCACTCTAATATGGCTGGTAAGGAGGATATAGAAGAATAATTAGAGATAAGCCACTTTTCAATTAACTGCTACCTGCTGCTACCCACTGGTGGACATAAATTACTGGCAGATAATTTTATCCTTGTATTACTTGAGAACCTTTGGACATCATGTGCTTGACCTAAATTTTTAATGACATTATGAAGACCTAGTTAAATATAAAAATAATGATTTTGGAGTGCAGTTCTTTATTAAAGTTCCTTGGGCTGTATTTTTCTTGTATTAAGCTCAGCATGTGAATGTTTTTGTGTTCTTTGGCTTTAGCTACAGAAACTCGCTTTCTAAACCTTAGCATGGACTGACTGACGTAACCCATTAGAAGCTACATTGGAGAATGGGATGAAATGGAGAAAAGATTGTTGAGATCTGTTCAAAGGAAATTATGACTGAGTTTTTGACAAAACAATAACAATGCTTCTTCATGCATCTGTGACAATACAGTCCAAGTCTTAGTTTCTGATGCATCATTTCTTGAGCCCATAATGATCCTGAAATGCAGGATGTACAGTGCTTCCAATGAAAAAATGGATAGATTTCAAATTATCCGTTTGAAATCATTATGATTTTTTTTTTTTAAACTCAAATCTAAACTCAGTCTAATCTAAATAATGGAAATTAATACAGAAAGGCATTTCTACTCTTAGACATTAGCAAGTTTTCTACTCTGTAAATTGTCCAATCAAGAAATAGAATATAATTTTCGACTTTAAAAACTAATTAGTAAGCTTGTGTACTTCAATGTAAAATTTGTTTTTTCTATAGTAGGAGTGAAGCTTGTACCTTATTCCTACTGCAAGGAAAAAAAAAAAAATCTTTTTATACGTAGTAAAACTCCACCAGTAATAAGAAGGAAACTTTCTTCTCTACATAAGTTGATGTATTTTGTCTACTAGATACACACACAGATACTTACAGTAACTGCCATTAGTAAATGAGCATATACGCAGCACCAGTGGTATGCACCACGGTGCAGAATAGGCTAACTGCTCTAAGTGCCGTGGTTAAACAGGTATGTAGTGTGTAATTAGCGTAAGTTTTACTTAATTTGGTCTACTGTTTTCTACTAGCATTCCATTCTACATTGTCCTCTCCATGTTGTACATCTAAGCAGAAAACAATGTTTCATATATCCACTAAGTTTTTGTTTCAATTTTCTCTTTTTAGGGTTTGAATGGAATTGACTTTGGTATGAGATGCACTTTCAACAAGTCCTTACAGTATTACATTGCTTTAACGGGATACTATCTTCAAAGACCTAATTAAAAGCGTACCTCTCCACTTTAGTAATCATTTTGTTTTGCTAATCCTAAATGGTGGAGAGTCCCCATCACTCGAGGTTTTCAAGATTCGATTGGACACAGTGCTAGAAAATCTTACCTAGGCTGTTTCCCGTGAAAGGTTGGACCAGATGATCTTCCAAGGTTCATTCCAACCTGGGCTGTTCTATGATTCTATGTGTTCAAACACGTGGAAAATCTTCCTTGTGTTGTCAGAGTTATTTAAAATCATGATAATTAGTTTTAAATTACTGGACATTAAAATAGCTTCAAGTTTTGTAGCCTTCAGGGTTTGGATTTTTAGTCTTTTCTCTGTCACCCTGCTGGTCAGACTTTGTTGAAATATGAGCTGAGACCCTTCCACTATGACACGACTCCTCCAGAAGATGTTTGATCAAAACACCATATTGCATGAAACTAGCAATAAAGCTGTCAATATTGTTAATTAGGAGAGCTGGCGTATTACGGATGCATCTGACCCATTGAGTCTAACAGGGGTGCGAATGAAGGCTGTTTTGAGCTGGGAATAGTGATTGCAGAGGGCAGGCAGCACTGCGGGACACGTCAGTGTTTGCAGATTGCCTCTAAGTATACAGCAAATAAAAAAGGAACTTTGCTGAAAACAAAGCTCAGCTCCCCTAGTTTTCAGATGAAGAGAACTAATTCCTGGAAGAGCAAAATATGTTTCCTCTCTTTGCACTTGAAATAGCACATCACTGGGGAACGACTTGATGGAGGTGGCAGTGTCCGGGAGCAGGTGGGATGGAGTTCAAGCACATCAGTGAATGTTTTCACAGGGTAACAGATCAGGATTTGTCCAACTGTGTCTAAATATCACATCCTTCTGAGCCATATGGAAATGCTCAAGGGGAAAAATATTATCTGGTCTTTGTCATAAATGCTGCTAAGCTTTCGTCCCAACTGTTCCTCAGTACTGATTATCTTAATATAAAGGCAACATAATAGGGAAATGTGAAGTGCTGTCTGAAGAAAAGAAAACCTAGAAATGGATTTCCAGAGGTTACCTTTGATCTAACATTTTCAACTTTAATTTATTATTAAAAAGAACTTAGTTGATCTGCATGATTTCATTTTAAAAAGTCAATACGTTCTTTGAATTACAGAAGTAAAAAAACCCCAAACTTATGAAGCTAGTAAATTTAACTTAAAGCATCCACAAATTTCTCTAATATTCCTTAAAAACTGTTTTCAGCCTGAGAATCTGTTCTGTGGCTGAGCTGGAGGAAAATCTTATGGCTGAGTTATAACTCCCTCTCCCTAAAAATAGGAAGGCCATAAATGATGGGATTGCAGTAGGCGAAGAAGGAAACGATAGTAAGGCACAGATAAGAGGAATTCATCAGAGCCAAGGTCAAGAAAAGGAAGAACCTTGGAAATGTTCTGGAAGTGATGATAAACTCACCCATGAAAGCATCATTATCCAAATGGCTGATGTCATCTAGTGATGGGAGTGCCTGCCTGTATTTTCTTTTTCCCCATGTATGGATTTCTGAAGTCCAGTTCCAATTAAGATGCACATCCATGGAACTTGATGGTGAGTTGAAAATAAAAATGCTGTATGTTTTTTTCATAAGAAACTCTAGGTATGCCTTTGTAAATTTCTAATTCAGATTCACTTTAGGTAGCAGCAGCTTTCTTGCTTGTTGCAAGCGTATCCAAATCTGTTGTAACTATGAATTGGGCTTTGCAACCTTATGATAACCATCTCTCTCAGGAAAAAAGTGACGGCACTTCTATTTCAGTCCACAGTAGCGTCCTGTCATGGTATTTCATGGTATCTTATCGTCTTCTGATTTCAGCCAGAACTGGAAAGTGTAAAGGTCCATGAAAAATAAAAATAACCACTTTATCAGACTTTTCTGAACTTTAAAAAACGGTTTGGGTCAGACCAGGGTAAGCTCGAGGGATGAGCAATAGCACTTAGAGGTTCTGATTTTCCCGTGCAAGTTGTCCCATCCAAATTTTACAATGGTGAAAGCTGTCTGATTAAATTGCCGTTTTCCTGTTTGCACTTTGATAAATCACGTTTATGCAGGTAGTAAAATGCACAGAAAACTTGGCAGATTCCTAACTGGTCAGTTATTCATGTACTACTTCTCTCTGTGCTGAAAACAGACTTAAACCCAGGAATTGTTCCCTTTTTTCCAGCAGGCTAAATGCTGGCCTGAAGCACAGGCAGGTGATTGAGGACAGGGCTGGCTTGGAGCAGAGTCCCTGGCAGGATCATGTCCTTGGGAAGCACCTTCCAAAATCTGTACAAACTTGCATTTCCAACCCTGAAAAGAAAGGATTCCCAAGTGAGGGATCTCAGAGACCAGAAATTTTAAAGTGATGTAGAGCTGGCCCGAACATTTCAACTCGCATCTCTTCTTTTTTTCTAAAGTTTTAAGATTTCTTAAATGAATTTTTTGCTGCGTAAGGTGAAACAAGCCTCAGGCGTCTTTAACTTGCACAACTAGCAGACCTTGGCAGAAACACAAAGGTCGCATTTAACTTTTCACACAGGCGAACTATTGAACACGAGGTCTGCTACGTATTAGGAATAACAAGGATTTTCTTTACCATCTGTTGCGCCAGTTTCTTCTTTTCATCCATTCTTTCCTTCAGAGAATACACTGATTTCCCATGAAACAGGTTCCCTTCGCAAGACTTGAATATAGCTGCTGATTCCTGACCACCCTTCGTAATGCTTCGGTGGGAAGAGCAGCTGATAGTTTGAAGTTTACATGTGAATTTTACTTAAAAAAAGAAAATAAATGAAAGACCTAACAAGCAAAAGATAATGGGAGAATGTATTTATAATCTTGTTTGACGTCTTGATCTGAAAGAATGATGCTTATTGCATTGCTGCTGAGCTTCAAAAATGCATGGGGATTTTCCCTTATTATAATATTAATTCACGTGAAAATCCAACATTAATGAACAGAAAGAACAAATACAATGGTGAATTTGACTGTGCAGGTAAAGTAAAACAGGATTTTCTTTTTCAGTGTGTCAACATGTTGCATACAGCCCTAACTGGGACTGAAGGCTGGCTGGGTATGGAAGGGTGGTGGCATTTGGATCTGCCTGATACATGCAGCTCGCCAAGGGCACAGTGCTACTGCCCAAATTCCTGACCCTTCTGGCCTGTGGGAGTAAAACACTGCAGGAACCCGTCGTGGGTTGTGACTGCAACAACGTTTTGAGCAACCTCCTGTGTGCAAAACCCTGAGCAGAGCCGTGTGATTTTGCAGATGCAAGGAGGGGAATAGCTGGATGGAGGGGAACCGATGTGCCCTACAAATGGAAATGTTTTGGGCGAAGAACCATGCCATATTGCTGCGTGGAGGAGAAAAGAAATCTTAATTTCCTGCAACAAACTGCTGGGTTTATGTGCTGCCAAATGCTTGTGCTGTTATATCCTTATCCTCTGTCAGCATGGCCAGCCTCCAGGCATGGGAACCACTGCGGGACATTGTCCCTTTTGGGGTGTTCTTGCAGGTGGCTTGAAATGGCTGGAGGTTCATTAGTGTTATATCCTTATCCTCTGTCAGCATGGCCAGCCTCCAGGCATGGGAACCACTGCGGGACATTGTCCCTTTTGGGGTGTTCTTGCAGGTGGCTTGAAATGGCTGGAGGTTCATTAGTCCTAAGAATATTACGACTATGCAGGAACACTTGTAATTTAGTTTGCTCTTATTTGTGAGTAGTTGGATAATGGTATCTGCTGTTTTTTTTCTTTATTTACAATGAAAGCCATATGGTTATGAACTAGAGTTTATTACTGTCAATAAGCTTGTGGAAGGCTTGAGGGAGGAGTTATTACCTTTTTAATCAGCATTTTCTTTACGCAAAACAAACGCTTGAATGGACCAGTAGCTAGATGCTGAGCCACAGTTCTGTGCTAAAGTGGCTGAAGTCTTATTAATTTACCTTATTTTAACCCCCATGAGGCGTTATCCTTAAGATCGCTGAGCATAAACCGCAGCGAGCGCGTTCGGTGGCACCCACTTCCCGAGCGGTGATAAGCAATCAGGTCTGTGACAGCGTATTAAAAGGCAACTGTATCTAGACAATGCTCTTTATTGCCTAATCAAAATATTCGGGGTTTTTACATTTTGCAAGGCTGACTTGGCAAAGGCTTCCTCGAGCTGCACATGCTGCTGCTTTGTCTTGCTTTTATGCCTTATTGAATTCCATTAAAAGACAAACAAATCTCGCAGTCGTTAGGCACCTTGCTGACAACACCTGTCAGTCTGTCACTCCGAGTCAGAGGCAGATACCGTGGAGCTTCATTTTGGCAGAATTAGGAGGAAAATAGAAAGAAACATATCTGGGGCACCTGTTCTCAGCAAAGGAGTGATGGGATTATTATTACTACCAAAAATGAACTCAATGTGCTGCTCAAAGAAAGCAGATAACAAGTACTGTTGCACTAATCAATGCTGTTCAGCGTGTTCATGGATTTTCAAACATTTTCCTCTTTTTTCACCGGGAAGGGGCATCTGCATCGGAAATATTCTGTTACGCACACCCTGGAAATGCCCACACAGACAGATAAACAAACGCACTGGAGATGCACATTCTTCAGCGATGAATTGCCATTAACCTAACTCGTGTTGGTGACCTTGAAAAGTGAGCAACAAGTACTCCTTTAATCCCCAGAGACTTAATTTGCTTTAGAAGGACTATTAAAAGGATTAAGGATTAATTGTAAGACTTTTTTTTTCCGAAGATGGAAAGGTTTATTATTGTACCGGGTGCGTACACAGAAAAAAAATATCTTTTCTACAGAGGTAAAAGATTAAAGGGCTTAAAAGCAAACACTACAGATACTTTTTATTGAAAAACGTGCAGTAGCTGTAAGCCTCTGGTTTTGTTTGGTCTTTTAACAGACATTATTCCAAGTATGATTACTTAGTGACTTGCATGTTCAATGAAGCCATGTTCAATGGGCGAAAACAATTTGCAGTTTTGTCTTCATTTCTATTTTAAACCTTTCCTTGGTTTCAGTCTAATTGAATTCGGGTTACAGGGAAAGAAAATGGGAGAGATCTCCAGTAAGTCTGTATTCCCTTAGCTCCCCTGAATGAAATGCTATTGCCCAGATCTGCAGTTCCTGGAACCCACTGAAGATGGACACCTCAATGGGGATTTTTATGGAAATTTGACCATTCCAGGTTGTTCTGACCTTACTGATGGGACAACAGGCCCAGTACCTGACAGTTTATGAAGTCTATCAGTTATGGATAAGTAAAATTAGGGATATATTCTTTACATACATATAAAATGAGAGGAAACAGTACGCAGAGTAAGGAGAAACAGCAAAGAAATTACATCTGAGTAGAGCACATCCTATGTGGCATATTTTCTTATATTTAGATTTCAAATACCAGTTTATATGTTTATTTCTGCTAATTATTTGTTATAGACCTATTACTACTAGTCCCGATATGTAATTGTTTAGAACCATGGCATACCTATTATGCATTATGTTTTCAATTAGGAGTGAAGAAATCAGTAAAGTATAAAGTCTGATGTTATTTTTCATCCCAAAATGCTCTTAACTCGACCCACCTTCATCGAAGTCAAAGGTATATTGAGAGATGGTTTTGCATCATGTTCCTGCTCTAGCCGAATGCCCGAGAACCGGTTCACATCCTGACTTTTAGATATCACATGTAGACCAGGACTTGCGTGGTCCACCTGAGCCATCAAGGCATAAGCTAGCAAAGATTAAAAACAAAAAGCTATCCAGCCCAAGTACTGTAGCTCTGTAACCAAATAACAATCAATTCCGTAGACAGTATAACTTCTGCAACCAACACTGAAGACTTTATTATTATTTAATATCATCCATTCCCATGTCACTGTGCAAACCATTGTGCACTGTTCCACTCACTGCATCCAGACAACAGTGTTTCTTTTGGGTGTTTTTTTTTTTTTT
>VYZM01007684.1:34572-78921 GCA_013398915.1 Dromas ardeola | reverse complement strand
TTTTTTTTTTTCCAGACTATTTCATATTATTGCTGTTTTTCTTCTATTCAGTCTGAATTTCCTTTATTCAATTGATTTTTCATCTTCCCGTTCTGTGCCATCGCTGGGCCCAGTGTTATGGTGAATCTTTTACCTCTCTATTGGGTGTTTGTGTATTTCTACATGACTCTTGTGCACCTTCTGTGCCCTGTGTGAGCCCAGGGAGGGTCACAGCGTCTGGGTTAAACAGCTTGGCTGATAAATATGAGCTGAGATCCTTAGATGCAGAAAAATAACAGTAAAAGCTCTTCTTTTTGGACAAGCAACTGCTAATCTGATTGCCATTGCCCATCTCCAGGCCCCTCGTCTCCACGAGGCATTGCGCTCTCCCCCAGGGTGAGGTGACAATTTTCCAGGGATATTGTTGCTGACCTGAAATGAAGCTGGATGCAACAGTAAGTGCTGCTTCTTTACAAGAAAGGTGCCTTTGTGTCTGAAAGCAAGCATTGATGCTACATGGTTCTTTCAGGGGAGTTTTGCTTGCTATCTTCTATCATCAGGAGGAGAATACCTGACCTGTGGAGGGAACAGAGACTTGTCAGGGTCACAAAAGACGAGCTGTGTCTGGGAGCTTGGGAAACCTTTGGAGACATGTGCCTGATGCAAACCCACGCAAGTTGGGGGGAGTCTTTCCATTTATTTCAGTAGGTCTTGGCCCAAACCTTGTGCGATATGCTGAGGCATAGCACTGTGCTTGGTAAAAGCACTGCACTGTCCCTCACTGCAGGCTGCAGTGTATAAAAAGGCAAAGCTGTAGAAGCAAAAATACAAGTGACTGCACAAGGAGTGGGACTTCAGGTCACTCAGCCAGCAGGACAAATTTTGTATCCTTCGAGGAATGGTCCTACCCCAAAACATATAATTGCCAATGGTTTTCATGAGACTATGAGTTTACAAGACCATACGTAGTGAATAGTTTTTCCATAGGTTTTTCATTTGTGTTTATTTTCTTTTATTTTTCCATAAATCCAAAACTTTAATAACTTTATTGAGAGATTTTAAAGTAAAAAGGGACCATGAACATCTTCTGATCTCTTATTATGCATGAAATAGGCAGAAGAACATCATGCAGTGATCTCTGTACTGATATCAGTCTGAGTTCCCTTCCTGCCCTTCCTCTGGAGAGGGATTTGATGCAAATCTGTATTTATTAGGAGAAGAAAGGCCTTTCCGATGGTTTGTTAAATAATCCACTGTAAATAAGCAAGCAGGGACCTTGCCTGATAAATGAGGGTGTATATATACCTGCACACCTGTATATATACTCCACTTCTTCCAAAAATAGCACTTTTGGGCACTTGGTCAGAGCATTAGATTTTCAATTCATTCATAAGATAGCGATAACTTTGTCACGTCCCACTCTCAGGAAAGAGGGGGGGTAAGTGACTTCAGATTCGTAAATTCTCAACGGCGCGGACTACGGTGAGATAAATCTCAAGGTCCATATAGAAACATTTATTAGCTTACCAAAATGGTTAGTACAGGTCTTAAAAAGTCCACAATAATTGGTTAGGCATACAACAAATTATGGCAAATGGTGAGGTTTGCATTGTGTTACTTAAGAACAGGTATAGGACAACTTATGGCAAGCGGTACTTAAGGTCGTTACTTAACAACTCTAACCGTTACTTAGAAATTCTAAGAGAAAGGAGAAACTGAGGGATAGAGAAAGGAAAAGACAGAGAAAAAGACAGAGAAAGAGATCACTGGTCTTGGTTCCAGCGTCTTTTTCAGGAAATCTTCCCAGGCATAATCTTCTTTCTTGGGAAGAATCTTCCCAGGGACTATCTTCTCCTTTTGTTTCTTCTTTGTTCCCCCTGGGGGCACTTATTTTCCCCTTTTATGTTTGCTGAATTAGCATGGTCCACCCCCCTTGCTGAGGACAGTCTCGTCTCAGGTTTCTCCCTTCTCCCAGGTGACGTGTAGCACGATTTGGGTGGAGAGACGAGTGCCACAGTCATACATGTTAAGCATGATCTCTATAATCTTCATTAGCATATGCAGGGGTGTGCGCTTTCATATGCATTTCGCGGATAATGAAGCAAAGGTCACTTTTTGGACACAATGGCCTTGAGAACTGAGAACTAGCAAGCTCATCACATGAGTGGCAGAACTATCTGGTCTTCACAAGACAGTTCTCCCACTCTTTCAGGCACCAGAAGTGTTAGCCTTCTCAGTTCTTTGAAGGCCGGGCCTGCATTATTTATTCCCTTGTGAGTGTTTGAGGCATTCCATTGAAGGCTTGGAGGGCCTTCTGCCCCTCATCAGGGGATTTACAGTCCGTCTCTTACAAACTTTTATCAGGAATTTGAGAGGAAAAGGGATTTCTGATTTGATGTTTTCATCCTAATGCCCATGGCTGCTGACTGAGCCCAGGGGCACCCCTAGAGCCAGCGGGTCACCAAAGATGATGGACATGGGCACCATGAACACAATGAATGTGGAAGGACACTTCACTTCTACAGTAAGTCAGCAAGGAAAGGTTTTGTGCTGTATTATGTTGATTTCTTAAAATTAAAGTAATAACATTCACAGTACTATTGCATGCAGGGGAGGTGAGGGGAGGCGGGAGGATGGGCCGTTGAGTCCACGCACGTGTGCATACAGCGCCTAAAATCACTTCTCTCCATGTTCCAAGAGGAACACAAAGGGATTTTGCTACTCAATATAAAGAGAGAAGAACAGACAGCAGAAAATGCATGTGTTTATTAGTGTTGTGAGAACAAAGGTGTTTTTAGGTTTGGTGTCCACAGTGAAGAAAATAAAATATTGTTCCAGGATAGCTATGGGCTAGTATTTTAGCAAAATCAACAGCCAGAAATATAATTTGGGGTTGACTAAAGTATTAGCTTTAATCCTCGCCAAAAAACTGAACTCTGATTTAGATTTTTTTGTCTTTTCCTTTTGAAATGTAGCTAAAAAATTAAATGTTGGAAGTTGTCTTGTATACCATTACAAACATCTCAAGATGAAAACTTCATCTTTTTGGAGTTTTTAATTTATCTTAGCTGTGCCTTTCCAGGAAACCTGACTTTACTTCCTGAGCAGTTCATTGTTATAGAACCATAATTTTTCTGCAAACCCACAATTTCCAGCTCCCTCTGCCTTCCCCTGATTCCCACCTGCAAAATAAAAATGTCACACAACTTTAATTACACTGAGAGGCATCCTCTTGTGTGATGGGTATAGCAATGAGGATGGTGATGACCAGCATGGCCATTCCTGCATCGAATAGGAGGGGTTGGGATGGAAGTGGGTTTTACAGCGGTCATGCAAGGTAAGCACCAAGAATTTATTGCTTAAGCAGTTCACATTTATAAAATGTGCAGCTGTATTTATTATTAAATGGCTTTGCTGGTATTTCAAGATGCAATTAATTCAGCGTCAAGAGACACAAAACTCTCTACAGGCATTTCCATGGCGCGCAGGAGCTGGTGTTTTGATGAATGTGGGAGGGGAAACGCTCTCCTGAAATGCAGCGTGTGAACACAAGATGGCACTTGGATCCCATGGACGGAGCAGCAGCCCAGCCTGGGGACATTTCTTACACAACAGGAGCACTTTCTTCATATGTTTTTTGGTTGAAAAGCAGGAGAAACCGTATGAAGATAAGAGGCTGAAAGACGTGGCCTTGGCATAGTGTGTGGACTGTATTTGCTTTTTAAGGTGTGCTGTTCGGCTGAGTGTTAACTCTGTGCTTTTTCCCACAGTGAGGGTGTGCATGGTGGTCATTGGGAATTTGGGATGTAGCTGCTATAATCAATGTCACCTCTTTTGTCCCTGGTAGGACATTCTGGATGTAATTAACTGCTTTGCTTTGGGATTTTATCTGCAACCATCTGTCAGGCTGCCACGTGCACCTTTGGTGAGGGGTTTCTTTTCTGTTTTGGTGCTCAAGGAGTCTGTTCTTTCCTTCTTTACATGTTGCACGATATTTTTGAGTATTTGAAGCCTGCAATGGGCTTTCTGGTTGGGAACGTGCTGGGCTTGGCGAGGTGGTGGGTGTCCAGGGCAGGAGCCCTACATCACCCTGCCAGGATGTCTCCCTTGCAGAATTTTTGGGGAAACATTTCTGATTTTGCAGTTTGTGGTCTTTTTCACCAGCTATTTATTCATTTGAAATTTTGCCGCCAAGCGTTGTGTAGGAGGCTAAATGGCCCCCTTATACCTCCACGTGCACCCCTGCTGTCCAGAATTGGGAAACTTATGACATCCAACCCTTGTTTTGCCTGGCCTGATGTGGTCCTACAGCCTTGCCCCATGTGTCTGTATGTGTGTGTGGAGGTGCTCACCGCCGCTGACCCCTCCCGCCATGCACAACCTGGCCACCGGCTACCCACTGTCTCCCTCCTCTCCTGGAAGCTCCCATTGCCTTAGCAATCACTTTACTCATGCGGAAATGACCCTGCTCCACAAACCCACCAACATTTCGGTAGAAATATCTAAGTGATGCCATAATGCTAAATAATTCTAACGCTCTGGCAAACGGATGTGGTTTATTTTGCCATCAATCTACATTTGTAATCTGGATTTCAATCTATTAGCTTGTCTAAATTAATATTGCTATTTATATTGCAAACCTGATTCTTGTTTCTGGGATGAAGGTGGTCAACGAAATCATTTCCACGTGTTTATTCACGTAAGTGCTGGTGAAGGAACAGGTCTCCCGTTCCCTTGTCTGAGTTAAGGACTTAATATAAAGCTACAGAACTTGTGTGAGCTGGAAACAAAACATGCTTGGAAGAGGAAATGCAGCAACAGAATATTTTTTAAAAGGTAAATTCCAATCTCTCTACTTGAGAAAAACATGGCAAAAGCTATGCCTTGTGGTGTGGGAAGGATGCTTGGTAAGTTAACATGAAAAAGCCCACAATTTCCCGCAAAATCTAGGACAAAAATGCCAAACATTCACCTCCACCAACTTTAAATAGCTCAGACTTTGAATAACAAAGTAATAAATTCAATCTCAAACAAAAATTTTACCCCATAAAAGGAGAAGAAGGAACGCTAGTGATTTCACATTAGCATTGAGTTTTGACATGCTCATCCATTACAATAAAAACACATAAAGTTATGATAAACGTAAGTTCAAAAATGGAAATGCCAGCATCAAAAATTGCTGTGAAACTGTTGCTCCCTCAATGATCTGATTGTGCTGTAAATTTGATTGTGCTGTAACTTTCCAACAATTATGAAAACATTTATGCATTTTTATTAGCACTTGTAAATTATGCAGGGTTTTTACTGTTGAGTTATAAGAGAGAGGGAAGCCTAAACATATGGTAGAGATCTTCAAAGTTCTCAACATAGGAGAAAGTAATGATTATCCTTCACTTAATTAATGTCATGTTTAATAGCGTATTATTTTTCTGCAAAGATTTAGCATGCTCTCAGGGAAGGAGATGGAGATAGCCGATGGCTGGATAACCTTTTCTGCTCTCTTAGGAATAAAACTGCAGCCCGGGGTATAATGATTACTACTAATGAGGTATCTTCTCAGCACACTACTGCCAAGCCCTGTAGACAAGAAAAGCACGAGGGGAAGACCCATAGCTGGAGCAAACCGCCCTGGCCTCGGGAGCGGCTGCTGGGACAAATTAAATCCCTGATGATGGGTCAGGCTTTATTCACTGCTTTATCCTTTGGCAGGTCCATTAATTAGAAGGGATTTTCTCTAGATTTACACCAATCTTAAGCAGGAATTGATCTGCTGTCTAGTTATAAGCCTGTTGTTCTGTGGTATATCCTTAAACTGGGGGTTGCAGTCCTTTTCTTCTCCAATTTTGTGATCTTGGGTGTGCTGCAAGCAGCTAGTTTTATCCAGAGAGAGCCCCCATCCTTCACCCAAACAGCTCTGCAGACACCGGTGACCGCGAAACCTGTGCTCACCCCAAATTCAAGAAGTGCTGATACGGCCTCATCTGTCTCTTAATATTTAAAAACCCATCCTGTCCTGCAAACGGAAAGGCAGCAGCCGCCCCTGCGGCATCTCCACCTCCTTCCCCGCTGGCTGCCGAGGCTCTGCCCGTGCTCGGGTCCCTGCGTCGCTCTTTGATGTAGCTACACGCAGCGCACGCTGAGCAGCTGCCTGCTCATTCAGCTTCTCCTCTGATCCTGAGTTTTCTAGCAGCATATCTGACTCTTCCAGCTTTTCTTCACCTTCAGCTCGTGCTTTGCAGGCTGGGAGTCGTTGCTAGGCATTTAGCTGTTTCGCAGCGAATGGCTGTGTAGGCCGACAGCATTTCGGTTCAGATCCTATTAACCAGGTTTGGGATGTGGACCAAGTTGTGACTCTTCTGCCCTCATGCTAGGCAATGGTTTGATGGTTCATTTATTTTAAAAAAATACAAAAAAAAAAAAAAGCAGCAATGTACATGCAGTTTATGTCTCTTTGCAGCTGTCCATCATAGAACGTGTTGGGTTGGAAGGGACCTGTAAAGGTCATCTAGTCCCCAACCCCCAGATGGTATGAACCCATCCTCCAACGGTATTTCTAGCTGCCCTCGCTTGTTTGATGGGATCAGCCTACACCAGGTCTAGGAGGACTCGATTCTGTGGCAAATGGTACAGAAGGATGCTGGGACCATGGTCTCCCAGCTGGTCCCACATGGCCTGGGGTGGGGCATGGGATGGAGCTCCTGTGCCTGTCGTCGTTCAAGGCACCAGGGAAGTTTCGCAAGGAAAATCACATCGGTTTTCTCCAGAAGGGCAGTGCAGAGTTTGTTAGAAAGTTGCTGCATCTCACTAGTGAAAACAGAGCAGGTTGGGATTGTAATATTTAAAATGACTGTTGGGACTTACTGTTCCAGCTGAATCACGCTGTGATGAAGGCTCCTGCTAACTGATGTGCTCTGCTGCGTTCCTTTCCCAGGTTTTGTATTTATTCTTTTCCTCAGTTTGGATTTTTTTCCCACTGTTCTGTTCTATTTTTCCTTACCTTCCTATTTTCAGATCTGCTCTGGGCTAACATGGAAATCCTGTTGCCAGTTGAAGCCAGCTTTGATATGTGGATCCGATGGAGGATAAATAGGGCCAGTGAGGCACTGAGGAAAGACCCTGTCATCCTGACCTGGCTATCTGGTACTGCAGACAGACATGGGCCAGTTAGTTTTTTATAAGCCGCTGAATATAGCCACTAAGCTGATTTTCAGCTCCACTATTGGGCACCCGTGTCAACCAGTGCAGTCCCTGCTGGGGTGGCTCATGTGCCTGTGGATGGAGATGGAAATTTTGGGGATGCCAAAGTTGTGTCAGGATAATTTCCAATGACGCAGCGAGCATCGTCCTGATGTGGGAACAACCCCAGCAGCATCCAAAGACATTGGCCATGATCTGCTCCCACCTTGCACAAGGGTCCCAGCAGGGCACCTGTTGCGTGTTTCCTGGGCAATCGAGTTCACTAAGGCATGAGCCTTGGCTCTTCAGGAGCCCTGAGGTTACTTCATTTTTAGTGATATCTTAGGAATGTCATGAAAGCCTAAAAATATCTTAAAACTAGTGGAAATGGGCTTTGTTACATATGAAAATGCTGAGTTGGTTTCTGGAGGAAGCAGGAGCTCACCTACCCACCAAGTGCGCATTGCGTTAACCTGCACCTGTATTTGTTGCAAAGGAGACAATCAGATCCTTGACAGAAGCATAAACTACTATGGAAAGAATAAAATCAAAGTCTAAGCAAAGACTGCAAAGGAAATATGAAAATGTTTTAATCGCTGCTGCAGATGTATCATTTTTTTTTTCATACAGAGAAGAAGCTGAAAACATTTAAACAAAACTGACTGTTAGTAGTGATTGGCTTCAGGTTTCTGATGGGGGCACGGGAGGAAGGGGGGGGTGAGATGAGTGAAGCAGGGAGTTTTGGGCAGCCTGGCCAAGGCCTGGGGCTCCTGCTCCAAAGGTTACGGCTGCTCTGAGTCCACAGGGTGCTGGTCTGGCTTTTGATAGATATGTCTCTCAATCAAGCAGAATGATGAGGTAATCAGATGAAAAGAGAAAAAAAATCATTAAATATTTATCATGTATGAAGCCACCTTCAACCTGTCAAGAGGAATAATTGCAAAATGATGCAGTAACACCCGACTTGCTGAGATCTGTGTCAGCTCTAACTGGGAAGTAAATAATGTACTGAATTTAATGGTCGAAGTTACTTGAATTCAAATGTTATTTTAATAAAATACCTCATCTGTCAGAAGTGCCAAAACATGCCATTATTTTACAGTCATACTCAAGTGAGGGCCGAGCACAATTTACCCACACAACTAATCTGTTTCCACATCCCAAACTACCTGGGGCAATTCTGTATCAGAGAAGAGGCAGCTCTGATCTTCCCGATGGCGAAGCAGGATTACCCCTGAATGGCTTGAAAAGAGATGCCTCAAAAGTTTTCAAAGGAAAACTTTCAAAGGAAAACTCTTCTTTCCTCAAAAGGAAAGAAGAAAGTTTTCAGATGAGCCCAATTTTTCCCCCAAATTTACAGACTACTTTTTAACCTCGCTTTTGCGCTGTTGTAGATATTCAGTCCACAATTCTGAAAACTCCTGATGGATAGACACATTTGAAAACATTAATCCACTTACAGGTAAGCAAAGGTAGAGTTTGTTTTCAAGAAAAGAGATTTAAGGATGTCATGTAAAGTTATCCGTGTGAGATTTTACTATCAGTAACGACAAGTTATTGTTGTTTCTCTCACTGTTTGAAAAAGAAGTAAAAAAATAATAGTACGGAATTGAAGAAATGAAAATGTTAACAGCTTAGAGTCTCCAAGTGGTTAGATTTTATACCTCCTTACAGGAATCTGTTCGTATTAATTTCAGTCTGGTCTCCCAGGACAAGACCCTCAGAGAACGTCAGTAAGCAGAGCTCCATAAGCGCTGGTGAGATAATGTAGTTTTTGCTCAGTGGACTTTCTGACAGAATCAAAATTTTGGGGTTCACAGATACATTGATACAGTCTGTTCCCCCATAATGTCTGCAGAGAATAGTGGGGCAAAACCAGCTAATGTCTCTGCTAACCAGCACGGGTAAATCCAGTCTTCTGTCTCCTTTGGGGAAAATTTATTTGCCAAAGAAAATTTCATTGTAAACCTGCTTAATTCTAAAAGATTGCATCAGCTAGCCTGTCTGTTCATCATTCTAGCCATCAACTCATTTATTTCTCATTGCAGAATCAGTTTAGAGCCAAATAATGGGAATTACCCATTAATTTACTCCAGTTGTCATGTGCACAGCACCAGGAAAAATCCATATCCTCTGCATCAAACTATACCTAAAGCATTAAAAAATCCAGTTCTCTGAAAGCAGAAGCAATGATGGGCAAGCAAGAGAAGGGGGAAAGGGCAGACAGTGAAAAAATCTTTGCTGCTGTGACACCCTTCACTCCATTTTCCAGAAGGATCCAGCTGGAAGGTTTACGAGCAGCGAACTGGTGTTTCTCTGCGGTGGAGCCCGTCCACAGCAGCAGCGTGGGAGCCAACTGCAGCTCATTAGAGCTGGCAACGAGCATCGTGTAGAGGAGTGATAGCCAGGCACCGGGGGGGCGGCGTGGGAATCGGCGTTTGGGTGCTCGAGCAGAAGGCCATGGAGGTTGGTTATCACTGGTGGTGGTGGTCAGAGGTACCGCCTCTGGAAATTTGGAAAAAATTTGTCAGGTGCAAAATTCCCTGCAGATTTGCAAGTCTGACATGAATGCTAAAAATCTCGGGGGGATAAATGGAGACGCTATGAAAAGCTGTGTCTGCAAATAAGTTGGAAAGATTTTGGTGATCGTAAAAGAATTCGTTTTGACTAAGGAACATGATTAAGTAGAAGTGAAGTGCTTACACACAATGAGCACAGCCTTCCTGAGCTGGCAAAAGGTACCTGGGTTTCAGGGAATGGCATTAGCACCCATCGCGCAGAGCAGAGGAGAGGGTGCTGTGGGGTGTGCGACAGCACGAGACTCGGTGGTGTTTGCAGCATCATTCACCTCTGCAGGAGGACCACGGTGGGGAGAAGCAAGATGTGGGAGGCAGGAAAATGCACCATTGTAACTGGATTGAATTGTTATTGAACAACTGAATTGTTATCTGTAATGGAGCCATTGTTCAGAGGTGATGGAAATGTGTGTGATCTGGATACAGATAACAGCAGGTGAGCAGTGAAACTGCTGCCTGGCTGGGAACGGATGCCAGTGGGGAGCTCCTGTGGACCAAACCTGGGTAGGTCTTTTAGTTCTACTCTGGTTTCTCTGTCTGGGGAGATATTGACAAGCCACCTGAACATGGCCCTGGGCAGCCTGGTCTGGGTGGCTCTGGAAGAGCAGGGGTTGGGCAAGGGGCTCCCTTCCAGCCCCAGCCCTTTGGTGAGCCTGTGGAAAGGCGCTGCCTTTAAGAATTCACATTTTGGACTCGTCTGCCCCTACATGCCGAAATGTCACACTTTAAACGCAGCCTTTGGTATCTTCCTTTTTTTGGCTTCAAATTCTTCAGGTCACTCTCTGTGAATTATTAAAATGTGTGCTAAAATGTGCAAAGCTCTGGCTAATTATGATGTACTGATTAATTTCAGTAGACAAGTGTGGCAGTTCCGATGAATATTAATATTTTTTAGGCTGGGAGCTGCTGGCAAGAGGAACAAGTTTTCTGCATGGGTAGCGAGTGTGGCAGAGCACTACGGGGTTGATTAACATCTCCTTGACTTTGACTGGTGACGATTTCAAGTCTTGTTTGCGGCATCAACTTCCCCTTTACAAAATGTAAACTGTGAGCAACTACAAATGAGCTATGAATGTTTCTTATTAATTAGAATCACCCTAAAATCACCGCCGTCGCCTGAAGAAAGGAAGACTGAGTCATTGTCATGTTTCTATTTGACATCACCCACCGTAAAGTATTAGGAATAACATGCTGCTTATTGAAAGTTAAGCAATGAGATTTGCAATTAAATGACTTTCTGGGAGAACAACAGATTTATATGGTAATACAGAACTTACTGCAGATGCGACATCCTCACAAATTTGTACAGGTGGGCTACTCTGCTTGCTAAAAGCTCAGTCTGCAACTTCAGTGAACGTAACTAGCGACAGGAGAAGAAGAAAATATTGTTCTCCCCTTTGGTCATGGTTTCCTCCTCGTCCGGCCGGCGCTGTCAGAGCGCATAAGAAGCTGTGAACATGCACACGCCGGCGTGACCGTCGGTCAGAGCCGCTGCCCTGGCCGTGGCTGCGCGCCGGGCAATATTGTGGCTTTAATCAAATGCAGCGATATTAACATGGAAAGTCTTTTTACAAGCTGACAACTCAATTACGAGTGAAAAGGAACTATTCTATTGAGCTAAATTGAGAGGGATACAAGAAATGATTTTAACTTCAAGGCTTTTGAGACTCATGACACGGAGGCAAAGCCTCGAGACCTGTAATCATGGGAATGTGTTCAGGGACGTTTTCCCCAGAAGTCATATCTAATAGGAGAGTAGTGCCAGGGCTTGCATCAGTTTTGTATGTTGAAGAGATGCAGATAAACTTTTTTTTTTTTTTTTTTTACTTTATTTAAGTGCTATCACGCATAGGAAGTACAGAAGACATTACTTTCCCTCACGTCTTCCCAGTGCTGAGGTTTCTGGGTGAGGGTCTCAGGAGGTGCAATGCACCCTGCATGTTTGTAGGCACCCAAGAACATGCGAGCAAAGCTCCTGTGATGTTCTTGGGCATCTCCTGCTCTGCTGGGGTGGCCTGGAGGTGAAAGGAAGATGTTTGATAGGCGGTGGCTCATCTGCAGATTAATTATAAGAGCCTTTGAGACATCCCTGCTGAAAAGTACTGAAGGTTTATATTTTTTTTTGTGAGGTATTTATATTTTTTTCAGTCACTGAAAAGAAGTTAGCGTGCATGGTTGTATCACTGTAACCAGCACAGCATGTGGTAGTTGCATAAAGGAAGCATAGGTGTTACTAAAAAAGCAAGTGTTTTTTTCTATACATTGCCTCTTTTTCCTGAGAAAAGAGGTCTGGGATGCCCTTTGTTGCCATTAAACGCTCTGAGGAGGAGATGAGCTCATCAGCGCGGACAGCCCCAAGGATATTTGGCTGCTTGGGTCTGCCTGGGTGCACCTGCTCGTGCCAACTTTTACAGAAAAAAAACTCCAGTGAAAGTCGCTCACCCGGGATTGCAGGCAACGATTAAGATGTTGGAAGCTACTGGGCTGTGTGATCTTTGTAAGGAGTCGGACTGGAAAGAAGAAGCATAAATAGCAGTGCAATGTAGAGGGAGATGGTGATTTGGTTTGTGGGATGGCTTCTTGGAAGCCTCTTCCCCAGGTCAAGACAAGAGGAATAATAGTTAGATTCCACCGCTGAGAATAAACAGCAGGAAAAAAAAGAAACAAGCTAAAACCTTGCTTTATTTTTTTTGGGAAGGCAGTGTTTGTGGAGTCCCTGTGACTAAGGTTTATGGCAGAGGAGAAGAGTGAAGGAATAACTTGAGGTAAGAATGGGAAAGAGAAATGGGGGTATGAAAGCGGCGCCTGGGTGAGCTGGGGGAGCTTGTTCGGTGCCAAACCCCGCGGAAGGGAAATAATCATTAGTGTACTCGGCATCTGACGATCTAATCTTGACCAGTGAATAGGATGGCATGTCTGCCAACGGGATTACCTTCAGCCTCTCACCTTCTGCAGCATTTACGTGATGAATTCTACTCTCTGCTAAGTGAAATGGGGGAGTTCATTTCCCTGCGGGCTGTGCCATTTGCTTCACGTGGCTTTGTACCCCCCTGAGATTTACTTTTCCATTTTCTCTCGTTCGCCTTGTATGTGGAACCACAAACTAGGCTTAAAAGTGACCTCTGTGGGCCAGGAAAACCTGGAGCATTCGTATTGCTTTCAAAGCCTTTGGGAAAAGGCAGGAAAAGATTTAATAATCTCCCCAATAACCTCCAGCCCCAATAGCTAGCTCCTGGCTTTCTATTCTTAGAGGTCTGGCAATGCAAGCGTAGAGGAGATGATTAACAGTAGTGTTCAACCTGTATTTTCTTGACAAACACCCCTCAAGAAACAACCAGAACTCCATTTGGAGTGGTTTTTTTTTTGTCTGAAGATCACTGAAAAACCTATTGCATTTTGCTGAAGGTCTTTCAAAACTCCAGATGACGTTTGACGATAGAGCTTGTGTCTGTGACTAATCCCAGCTTCTTGAGCTCCAAACGATTTTATCTGTACCAAAATTATCCTGGACATTTTAATACAGCTACATGTACGTCAGGTAAATGCTCCTGGCATTATTTTGGGGCATGCAGTCATATTTAAGACAATATTTCTGTCATTTGCGTAACGCAGCAGAAAGGCGTGCAATAGAAAAAGGCAGAAATGGCCTTACCTGAACCTGCAGCTTCCTATTCGAATACCCTTTAATTACATAAAACCACATGAGTGAGGCTTGGTCAGGTGGAATCACTGTCCTTTTCTTGAAATGCTGGTATATGTTGGTGTAGCCCTACGGAAGTCCGTAGAAGCATGCAAAAGCAGCTGGCAGTCAGCCCAGCGTAGTGTTTGAAGCATCTGTTTTAATAGCTGACTGCCATAGTCTTAAAGAGAAAAAAAAATAAAAAAGAGAATACTATGGACTACAAAAGCTCTTCTTGTCAGGAAAAAAAACCCACACAAAATTGTGATTTTATTATTATATTATATAATACCTACTTTATATATATAAAATTTAATTAAATCATCAGAAAACCTACAAAAATTCTAATCCTAGCTCTATCGAGTAATTTCTAAAATTGTCTACAAATGTCCTTGGTAGCCAATTTTATAATTCTGGGAAGCCAAAATAAAAAATGAATGGGAAGTAAAATAGGCAAAAGATTGGCATTTTTTTCCTAAGGCAAAAAGCTGACCATGAATTTCATTAATTCTGCTTAATATCCTACCTTCACATTCATCGTAAGACCTTAACGTTCATCTACTGTGATAAAGTATATAGAACTGGGGAAAAGAAAAAAAAAAAGGTTATTAGACCTGCTTTTATAACGTATATGAAACATACTGTGACCCTCATTAGCTTTTACAACAGCAGGAGTGATGGTATATGGGGATGCAGCCTCATGGATACAATTATGTTCCAGAACATCATTTCTTGTGTGTGGAAAAAACTGGTATTACTGTAATTACCACAACAAAAATTTAGTGTGTTCTGCTGTTTTTAAGCTGAGATAGAATCAGGGAATTGAAATAAATGATACAGCTTCGGATATTTGTCAGAAAGTAGCTTTCTCCATTAAAGAATATGCTCTATATAAGGATGTTTTACAGGCTTACAAACGGCATCTTCAACCTGCAAAATGTGCTGCTGTAGATCATTGCAGCAAGATTTATCATAAAAGAGCATTTTGGCTGAAGTTCTGATCGGTCGTGACCTTTGCCCCTTTGATTTGCTGAGTTTTTTGGTCAGAGCACCTGCAAGCGGGGGAACTTTTTGGTGCAACAAGCCGAACTCCCTAGGTGAAAAAGTTGATGCCATGTTATTTGCTACATAAAAAAAAAAAAAAGAGGTTATATTTTTTTATGCCTGAAAATCACAGTATCTTCTTATATGTAATTTCTGCAAATTTAAATATATATATAGAGGAAGGGGATGAGACCCACTGCACAGTATATGTAGTATCTATATATATTTGCACTGTAAATAGGACTGTTCTTAACAGCCTGGATTTATTAAATTCATACATGAAGCAGTGAAAATCAGCTTGAAAAACATATGCAGAGTTTTCCTAGTAACTCCTAAAAACCAGTACAAAAAAACAACTACCAAATGGGCGGACTGGGGCACGGAGGGGAAACTCGCAAGGTTTTTACCCGAAAGCCGAAGGACTTGTGCCATCACCTCTTTTAAAGCCTAAACATTAGTTCATCCTAACCAGGCAGGATATCCCTGACCCTGTGTTTTCCCATCAGGATGTGATTGCCAATCATCTGTAGGTTTGCCATGGAGGCAGTCAATCCTTATCCTTCCTGACGTTTCGATATTGGAAATACTTTTCTGGGTTAGGCACCGGTGCGGCTGGCGGATGCTCCAGCTGCCTTTCAGTACCCAGAACCGCATGGTGCAATTAAGCTTTTCTATGGAGCCAGATGGATGAAACAGTAGCTCCCATCCAAAAAATCAGGCGCATGCCAGAGTGTAAAGTACGATATGAGAGGCACCAGCCCCGGGGGAGGTTTTCTGCATTTTGCTTGCTGGTGGGTTTTGGCTGCCCCCAAAGGGGCAGTGAGGGGGTCTGGGAGCTCGGGGGACGCCAGAGCGTGTGGCTCAGGGACGGCTCTGGCTCCAGATTTTGGGCATCCAGGAGGTGGGGGATGGCTCTGATGCTGGGCTGCTGGGCTGCTTGCACAGGCTTGTGGCAAGGAAGCATCCGCATCCCACATCAGTTCCCTGGGACGGAGACAAATGGCTCAGCTCCAAATTTTTTACTGATAACTTGAGGTCAGGAAGGGGCAGAAAGAGACTTATTTTTTTAACATGCTCAATCTCCGGTTTTAATTGAAAGAATACCATTTTCATTGAATTTAATAGGTAGTATATGACAGAACCTCTTACCTGTTTAATTAATGTACATAGCACTAAAAAATAAACCCCAAACAACCCGAGGAGCCGCTGACTCCCTAGAAATCCTTGTGATTTTTCCCCTCCTTCCTCTTTAAAAAGAAAAAAAGTCACAGTCTTTTCTGGGACTTTGAATTGAAACCTGAGCATTTGGATTTAATAAAAATGGTATTGCTTGAAACAGAGTAACTTAAAAAAAAAATAAATAAAAAAATCCCGGGCAAATCAGTAAGTTATGTTTTTGATGTTTTTTCTTGTTTCTTATGAGGAAGCAGGGGCAGGGTTTGGGTGCTCCCATCCGTCTCTCTCTGACAGGCCACTTCCATCATCTTCCTGGTGCGCCCCGGTGCGATAGATCAGGATGGGGGACTTTGACACGTTCATCGCATTAGCTGTGGCTCCTGTTGAAACAGCGTCTACCCCAGTCACCAAAACTATACACTGAAATTACGCTGGGAGCACCGATTCTTTGACTTCACTGGGAAGATAATTGAATCATGTTTTCTTCTGCACCTTCAGAAGGAAATCCCATCACCATTTGGAGAGCGAGAGTAAACAATAAGCATGGACCTTTGTTTATATGACACCCAGATAAGGATGATAAATCACTACTTTATTTTTACTTAGGAGAACTGAAATAACAGAGATGTCGACATCCCTCCTTTTGGAGAAGATTACCATAAAGAGAGGGAACTCTGTCTGCTTGATTAAATGCAACATTTGTATAGATTATTCTCAGCTATGAGGTGTTTTCAGATTATGGTCTTCTTATTTCTATTGATTTTCTTTTTTTTTTTCCTTTTCTTTTTTTTCCCCCTTGTGATTTGTACACACTGCAGCAGCTGACACAGTGAAAGTCAAACCCAGGAACCGCAACAGTTTCCCCCTCCGGCTTTTTATTCTCTCCTCCTCACCAGCCTTATGCCCATCAGTATGTGTCCCTGACACCAAATTACAGAAATAGCGATTACCAGACCTGCTGCTGCCAAAACCCAGACGCTGGGTCAGTCCTGGCGGACGTTCCCGGGGAGCTGCAGGTGATGCCGGCCGGGATGCCCTGGGCAGGGGCTGGGTGTCCGCAGGATTCCTGGGGGCTCAGGGCAGCGAGTGCCCGCGGGACTCAGGGCCTGGCCGGCGCGATGAAGGGCCTGGGTATTGTGCTGGGTTATTTCTGTCCCTATTCAGAATTTCTTTTGTTTTAGTCAGGCAAAGATCCTGCTGGAGACAATAGGACTTTTATGGCAGCAGGGAATGCTAAATAGGGCCCTCGCTGAGTAAACTGCAGCTATCTTTTTATTCCAATACATAGCTGGATGCAACCGATATTACCAGAAGTATAAAGGGCTGCTCTTTCAATTACATGCTTGATTTAAAAAAAAAGAAAAAAAAGGCTTGCTTAAATATTGGCATTTATGTCTATCTCTTGCCATAGGTAGCCATGCCACATTGTGTGCGACAGGGGCGCTTGCGATCCCCATCACCTCTCCCTGGGTCTGCTGAAGCCATTGCCGCACAGGCGGGCTGGAGCAGCCTTGCAGATATTTGCTGACAAACCTTTTCAGTATAATCCTTTATTATCTAACCACAGTCAAGAGCCTACTTCACATGAAATATTTTCTGCTACAGATGGCAAAGCCTGAGACTGAGCCAACAACAGTGTAAAAATACATTTATATCAATGCAGAAGCCCTCAGCCAGCCAGCTTTCTCCATTTGTCATGTGCAAGAGGTAGCCTCGATAATGTTTCAAATTCATTAAAGGACTACATGGACAAAACTGTTCTGTTTTAATAAAATGTCGCAATCATACAGCATGTATTAAACATGTTTGTGTGCATAGACTGAAGAGAAAGTGGTTTCTGGACTGTCGGTTTAGATTGTCTATTGCTTTCCATCACCAGATATTTTTGTTAATTCATTACTTTTTATAACTTTTTTGCTGGTAGATTTTAAAGGCTTTCCTTCCTCCCTCTGAAAAAAGTCTTGGGTCTACAGATTTGGCATTGTTTATCCCTCCTTCTGAGTCTGATTTAGAAAATTAAAAATTATCATTTCCTTCCTGCGACTGGTTCTTCCCAGGAAAATAAATGACTGTGTGAGGGTGTGTGTGTGCTGGGGGGGGGACGCCAAGGGGTAGAGCTACATTCCACTGTCACCTTCTCTGTACCTGCAAACCAGTCTGGGGTTTCCTCTGCGGGCTCTGGAGATGCCGGGATCAGAGTGGGATCAGAGAAGCCGCCGGCTTCACAGCATCCACCTCCCCGGGCAGCCCAAAGGAACAATTACAGCTGGAAACTTGGGTTTAACAGAGGCAAACAGAGTGATGAGAAAGCGATTTTGCATAATTAGGAGAATACCAGGAAACTTTTCTTACTGACATGACATTTTATATTACTATAATTGTCTTGATGAAAAAGGGAGAAGGAGAGCTTATGCATGCAAAGCTAAAATATCGTCCCGGTTGTAAGGACAGGCAGGCAACCTTGGTGATTCCTGTGCATTAAAATATTATAAGACACGTGCGAGTAATGTGGCATTTGCACAACAAAAATGGACTATTTGAAAGGAAAGCATAATAGTATATTTTTCACCATGAACTTTTCATTTTGGCTTGTGCCATTTCTAACGCTGTTGCTCAGGATTTAGGCACCAGCCTGGCATATCGCTGGCTCCCTGACAATAGTCAACTGTGTGTAAAGACAAATCTGTGCAGGGTGCTCCACCAGCGCTTTTACTCAAGACAAAGCAGTTTATTGAACAAAAAATCCATCAAGGTAGGAAGAAAAAAATGTCTTTATTTAACAACTCCCAGAAAATGCATGGTGTTAATTAACAGCAAGGAAAACCCTACGGGGACAAACCCACAAAAGCTCAGGGGAAGCCTTTGCAACATGAGCACTCACTTAAAATGTTTTATATGTAAAAAAAGACCATATACACAGCCTGAAGCCTCACGAGTGGGGTGCGAGGGGAGCCTCCCCACGCTAACGCCTTGCTCTCCAGGGGATGGAAAGGCTGTCCACAGTTCCGCGGCTGCAACCAAAGGGTGGAACTTTGCGCAGGCTCTGGATAAATGTCCCACCCAAGGGCTAAGTCTATTCAACACTCTCTTGCATTTTAAAATGGTCCAGACTTATTGGAAGATCCACGTTTTTCAAAATTCTCTTTAGGAGCTTGTTGGTTGATTTTTTTCAGCAGAAAATAAATTTTTGATGAAATATACTTTTCTGAAGGTATTTCTTGGACAAAAATTAAAATGAAGCATAGACTGAAGCGCTCTACCAGCATACCTCTATGGGTGTTCAGCTGTACCTGCCAGCGTGGCACAGCTCCTTGAGGGGGCTGTGGACTGTCCCTCCGGGGTGGCCCCTGTCTCTCCTGGATGGCTTTGGCTGGGGGACCATCAGGGCAGAGGGGTGACTGCAATACCTGAGCCATGTAGCCTGTCCCCTGGGGCGAAACAAGGCCGTGGCACACCACGAACCATGCAGTTCAGCAGTTATAGCTTAGCGTTAAGCTGCCTGGCCATGCAAGGTATCAGTGTTTTAAATTTTCATGCTGATTTGAAATTGAAACATTCAGTATTAGATGATGTTCCAGGGTGGAAACCTGAGGGGTGTTTCTGTTCGATTTTATTCTGAAAGAATTTAAAAACATAATTTTAGGCACTGGAAGAGATGGCTCAGATTCCCTAACTTGTGTCCTTAGTTCTCACAGATTATAATTAAAATGAATGGTCAAGATCCCTTGTGCTCTTATTCCTTGAAAATAAGCTTCCAGGTGAAAATGCCTCTGGACTCACAGAGCTGATAGGTAGGCACCAGTTCATACTCTATTACAGTATATGATGGACTTACGCTTTTCCTATTGAAATTCTGACAGTTCCGCAATTATGTTTTCTTATCAACCTGACCTTCTGGAAAGCAATGACTGCAGTAAAACAAATTTTCATTAGTCTTGCTTGTATTTTGATGAAGTCAGAACCAAGTTGTGCCCCTTGTAACTGAATAATTTTGTCCCCTTACAACTGAACGAGAGACGTCTGGCTCAATATTCAACAACTATATAATTTTCTAAGGTTTTTTGTTTTTTTTTTTTTTCCAGTCCATATTTCCCATTATCCTTAGTGCCTAAATCAAGCTTCTCTTCTCAAGCTCAGACAGCCCTTATGTATTCCCAGCTGGGAAAAGGTGGGGATCAGATGGCTGAGATGTGTCTGGGATCCTACAAAGTGCTTCCAGCAGACCTGAGCTTCGGCACTATTAAGTTGCTATTGCTCTATACCAGTACAGTAATGCATAGCAGAAATACCAAAATTCCAGGTAATTTCCAGGAAGAATTTACCACATCGGTTTCTCTGACAATACAATCCCAAACACCACTCGTAGAAACTCTGCCTGTAAGGCCACTATTATTATCCATCTTCGAGTTTGCCTGTATCTCCAGATTATTATCCATCTTTCAGTGTCTTGTATCTCTAGAGATAAGATGCTGTTGTCTGTTGTCTTGGGTTAACGCAAAACAATGTAGTTGCATATTTATGCACACAGCTTCCTATATACCAAAACTGCTTGTTTGATCAGAGATTAAAACATGGATACTACCTTTTGCCTAACTTTTTCACCAGTTTCTTAGGAGCTGTGTTTCATCAGAGTAAATCTGCCTGCCTAGAAACATCACAGAATAACCTTCTGAAAAAGAGACAACACTGAAGTATTGTCTGCTTAACATAATGTTCACAATATTTCCCTGCTGAAATCTCCTACATGGCTAATAAATATTTAATGAACAATGGTCTGTCTGGTGACAAGATATTAATAACTCCAGAGAAGCTCTGTTGGACTTCAACTGCTGATGAGAACTGGATTTTGTCTTAGTTTATGACCAGGAAGATAATTTTATTTTCTTTTTGATGCATTTTGATACATTGCATGTCCTGGTAGGTTTAGAAAAACAACACTAAAATTAATTTAAATCAGCTATAACATTTGATAAGATGGATTGATTTTAGGTTCCCTGTATTCCTTTGTTACGTGATCCTAGACTTCATCAGCTAGGTTGATGCCCCTCTTTTGGAGCACCTCTATTGTACTCTACTGCAATCATTTTTGTTTCATTTTTATCCTGTCCTGTGACAAAGCAAAATAAAAATATTTTGATATATGATATCAAAATCAAAACAGCTGGGGTTTATCTCCTGGCTGAACTGGACTGATAGCAATGCAAGGCCATGTAACTCAAGCAAGTAGAAGCAAGCCAAAAGCATGCATGGTCTACACTAGATCCTCAGTGGTCTGTGCTAAGCACTTGTGAAAACCCGCCCTTTGCATCTTCTGGGTGAAGTCTTTCATGTTTTTGTACAATGAGAGTTTTGTGGCTTCTGTTGGGCAAGGATCCCACATTAGGAGATTCTATAGATTAGTGGGACTGTGTAACGAAATCTCACCATTTGTATGAAAACCCATGGTCATATGGACTCAGGCAGAGGTTTATCTGGTTTTAAAGTCCAGTTTATGTCCATTAGTCTGATCCTTTCCATAATCTAGGCTATAAACTTTAGCCAGCTGCTGGGCTACCAGACATTTTCTTTAAAGTGAGCGCAGCTGAAGGTTTTCCAACTTTTTCAGTGGGATCAAAATTTGCAGTTTTAGCCGTTGTTTAAAGCTGTATATCTTTGTTTCAGAAACCAGTGCAAGAAGAACACTACAATGGACTCTGATGACAATAAACGGTAGTAAAATGATGTTATTGCTAACTATTTGTGCGGCACCTTTTGTGGTCCACTTTCTTTAACAAGATTATCTCTGATTTTATATCTTTATTTACTTGTTAAGGTCACTTGTGTGTAAAGAAACCCTGTCGGGGGCCCCCATACAAGAGGACAGCTCTGACATTTGTATTCCACCAGCTGTAATGCGGGTAGAAATGCTCACTGGTTGTCTAATGATAATTCTTCAATTAGACATCAGGTACGACCTCAACTTTAGTTAAGATTGCACACAGAGTAAGGCCTAGTGAAGAAAATCAACGTGACGTGCATCCATTAGAGGATTTTTAGAGATAAATATTAAATTGATGATGACTGTGAGAAATAGGATATTTAATTTACTACATATTTTGGCGTTTATTGTCATATGGGAAATAGGGAGATGTGGCTTAATTTAATCTGTAATTATGGTGAGAGGAATCAGACAAATAATGCTGTGCATTAGGAGCCAGCCATATTTCCATCTCCAGTTCATTTTACAACAGCAGAAAATATATAACTTTTTTTTAAACTTAAATATCTCACACATTTTAGGCTCCTCTCTTTTGAAGTTGAGCACATTCTTGCGCAGACCCACAAACCAGATGAAGTGCAGCCCTGCAGTGTCTTCCCTACAAAATATGTTCTTGCTCCCAAGATGGACCAAGAACCTCGTTTCTGTCAAATGTTTGCCAAGTAGTATTTGAAGAATTGTGGAGTCTTTTGAAGAGTTGAGGGGTTTCAGCCCATTTTCTCAGTCCCTGACACCTCAGCTGAGCTCTGGAGCACGTTCAGGCAGAGATGCAGATGTGTTCAGCCACTCAAAGGCTCAACTTACTCTGTATTTAAGATGAAAAAGTGAAGGTAACTCCAGAGAATTTAAAGTTACAAAGCAACAGCAATAAATAAAACCTGTTTTGAATATACAAGGGTGACACAAAGATGCCCTGTAGATATAGATGTGCCACTTTTTAATACTTCTCAGCTATCACATGCCTCTCTGAAAAAAAACCAAAACAACGCACTGACAAGCTTCTGTATCTCTGCTCACAAGGGTGATGAAACAGCGTGGCTCAGATTGTTCTGACCGAGAAATAACATAGAATGAGCAAATGCCAAATCAGTTTGCAATGCACATCTTCCCACGGAAAATCACCAGCGCTCCTTTGCTAACTCAGCTTAAACTGTATGTTTTGGGGACTGCGGTACTGGCTGTCAATTAGAAGTCAGACATTAGCTGATTAAACTATTTTTTGCTGTGTGTGGTCTCTGGAAAGGAGCACTTTCATAGGGTCAGTCTGTTTCTTTGTGTTTTGTTTCCAAGGAACGCAAAGTGTATTCTTCCTTTCTTTCGCTGGTTATCCATTTGCATACTAGAAGCAGCGTAGTGCTGTGTTTAGATATAATTGCAATAAAATACAGTCAAAACGAAATTCCAAGTAGAATAGTATAATATCTCCATCATATTCTCCCTTTTACCTTGGTTTAAATTTCAAACCTGCCCACAGATACTCAGTTTTATTTCTGTTTCTCTGATTAGTGGTATTATCCGATGAGCCCATCTACAAGGTCCTGCAGCACTGTGCCCCTAGCAGGGGACATCCCTCCTGTTGATGAGCAGGAGTGGGGCCCAGGTCCCTTCCATGTGGCAAAGGCTTTATATAGAACTTGTGCATGAGACTTTGGAAACCCTCCCCTTCATCTTGTCTCTTCTCCCATTGCCAAGCATGGCAAAAAGAAGGAAAAAAAAAAAAAGAAAGGCGTATATGCCAAGCTTTTAGCTATCCTGTCTCTTAAAAAATGGTCATTACCATGTCCATAGAGGAAACATCCCATAGCCAAAGGCAAACTTGAGCCTCTCACCCTCTTCTAGGAGGCAGGTGAGGAGGGATGCAGCTGACTGCAGTTAGATGAGCAGCCAGGCTGTAGTTGATGGGTTCTACCAGCCCTTGGAGACTTGGGTTTGTAACAGGAACCACTGAGAGGACATAAATTGTTGAGATGCCTCCAGTTACTGCAATAATAACTGAAATCAACTGGGTGTCAAAAGTGCTTTTTCCTTTCCAGCCTGCTGAAAGGATAACAAATATAATGATGACTAATCATGTTTGTTGCGGTTATATGTATGGTTTTATCCTATAAGAGATCAAAGCAGAGCTTGTGCTTTCACAGAAAGAGCCAACTGGCACCTTCTTATTTTTATAAGGGTTATCTGGAAGACAATTGTATTATATATGCAGAAGGAGTAAAGGCATAAATGTGCAATGCCAAGAAATTAAATTTCCCAGTCTTCAGTCCTTCAGAGGGAATGCCAAGTCATGCCATAACATTATTCATATTTCAAGATATTTAGTTTCTTTTTTTTAAGCTAAAATGTAAATACATATTTGACTATAAATTATTTAACACATAAATTTTAGTAAGTATGTGAATACGACAGTTTTATTTGATAAGTGATGATTTTTTCTTCTCTTTAGTTTTTTTTAATCCTTCCTTTTAATCAGTGATGATATTGAAACAGAAACTGTAATATCTTTTTTCACATGTGTGGTCACGCTAGGAAAAAAATCTGAACACTCAGACCTTATTCATGAAATTCTGAGTGCTCATCTATTAGAGTATTTTATCTAAGGGAAAACAAAATTATAGAAAATATGCAGTTGTGTTACCACAGAGTTATTATAAACTATAAGAAATCTCATATGCATGGTGCTTTTAAATAAAATCAGACTTCTAGGTATAAAAATTTCCCAGGTTTAATCTTACTGTATCAGGACACAGAAAAAAGCTGATGAACATTAAGCAGTTGGTCCTTTTTTCATCATTCAAACTGTGAAATAATAACCAAAATAAGTGAGGAAGTCTAGAGCTTTGGTGTATAGCTATGATATAAATGGACAGTAAATAAAAATGTAGAGTACTCCCATGGTTAATTACAAGTTTTGGCCTTGCTCAAGAAATAATATGATCTTTCCTCAAATTAGTCCTGACTCTACAGTTCAAGTTTGGTAACGTATGAACAGGTACAAGTTTGTCTCCCTTCAGAATCATAGAGTCATTGAATTTCTAGGTTATTCGTAATATTTTCAAGGAAGACACATCCTCCTGCCCGCTAAACCAGCACAAGAGCTTTTTCTGCTTAACAAATGCTGTTTGTCAGCCTTCTGGTATAATAAACACTTTCCGTGTGAGCGTAGGGAAAATTTATTCTTCTCGCAGAGAGAAATTTTGCAGGACTTTCTTACATCCTTATGCTTCCTATATTACCCCTCACATGAATTATGGATGGGTGGTAAGTAATACGTATAGGTAATAGCAAAATATAGCCCTGGTAATAGCAAAATTTGCCCTTCCAGGGCAAAACATAGCCCTGGAAGTCAGTCCAGGCTCCTTTTGTAACTCTACCATCCTATTCTCAAATTCACAATGTAAATAAAAAGAACACTTAACATGATATGCATGAACTTCATGACTATCCCTTAAAAATACAAAATCCTAGTAGGAGAGGGATTTAATTTCAGAATGTCTGTTGCATTTTAAATGTGATCAGACCAGGAAAAGTACTGGGATGCTTGGTTCAACCCTCCCAAAACAGAGATCTAATATTTGGATCTGGTTTCTAGTCCAAATACTAACCCATCCACCTTAAGTGGCCTCAGTATTTAACTTTGAATTTAGATTTCCCAGCCCCATTGCACTTTCCGATGCCCCGTGCAAGTCAAGCTGTGCTGTGGCCACCTGCCTGCTGGGACTCAGTGGCCTAATTTAAAGAAATGTTACCAAGTTCGTTTGTAGTTCCTGTAACAGAGGGTTTGCTGGAGGGCAGCAATAAATTTCAGATTTCCACTCCTTGGCAGGGGATGGTGATGTCTTTCCCAATGGTTCAGAGAATTGGGAGGGGAGCAGGCAACATTAAGACATTTTTGGATTTGCTGCTTTGAGTCTTGACAAAAAAAATTGTGCTCCTGAGGACTATTGATTTATTTTGTTATTTCAATATAGCCTCAAAGAGTGATTTCTTATTTCCTTTGGATTATGAATATTTTCCAAAAACTGAATAATCACTGGTATTTGGTATCCAGTGTGAAAGCGCAGCCCGCGTTCTTGCTGGAAGATCTGTAAGTGGGGGTCACACAGGGCAAAAAAAAAAAGTGTTTGTTTTAGCATTAGGGCTCTGGAAGCTCTGCAAAACTCAACGATTAGACAAAAGTGGCCCTTGTTGCTGACACCTCCTATTAGAAACATCAAATTCAGTAAGGCTCTTTGGAGTGCAGTGGCCACCTTGTACACCAATTCACTGTTGGGTAAGTACCTTTGAAAAGATGACTAATGTAGAAGCAGAGGAGCCTAATAATTTAAGGCAGACAGCTACATCAAAGCTTAGCTTCGATACAAGCTCAGTATGGAGGCAGAAGCTGAGGGCAGGGACTCTGTTGGCTTCTGCTGGTCTGGGCTATGGATAGACAGCTGTGTTTCTTAGATGCTGTGCTGCCAGGAAGATTTCTGACCTATTCCAGAGGGGAGAATAGGTCATTTAACTCTTGCAGAATTACAAAGAAAGAAAAATGATCCTTAAAAAAAAAAATTAAAAATTAAAAGGAAAAAAAGGTATTAGGTCACTACCAGGGCATGAGAAGTCCTCCCTGCCCTGCCAAAAAAGCTCACACCGAAACAAAACCCTTCTTGTTCCCGATAAACTCACAGCTGGTGAGATCTGCCTTGGTGAATCCTGAATCCTTCTGGGTTTCTGGTCTAGCGTGAATCTGTTTTCAGTTTTGCAGAAGGGTTTGCAGAGGCAGAGCGAGCTCCTGTGGCCAGGGGAGCCCCTGCATACCTGGGTTGCCCCATTGCTCCTCCTGTGGCTGGGACCTTCCGCCCTGGCACTGCCCTTTCACTTCTGTTGGGGCTCTAATTTCCAATTGCTCTGAGGCAATGTCCTCTTAATCATCATCTTTTCATCTAGTCTTAATCATTGTCTTCTCTCCCTCTCAACGTTTCCTTCAAGTTCAGTATTTCACGAGTGCTCACTGGTTCCTATTGGAAATAGCCTGAAGTGCACAGAAAAGGAAAATGTCTGAAAAGCTACATATTCGGGGGTTTCAACAAGCTTCAGCACGTCTTTTCACTCCCTGAACAAAAGGAGAGCCCCAGTATTCACTTCTGTGCCTACTTCGGTAAAGAGCCCACAAAGCACATATAGAAGAAAGGTTAAAATGCAAATCACTGTAAGACTCTGAGGTATGAGAGCAGAACTGAAAATATTACTGAAAACTTTGTAAAGGCTGCATTGCTTTCTGGAAATGAGAGGGCACCACACTTTCTATATTCTTATATTACTGTACGTCAGATGTTTTCGCAACCATAACAGGTATTTTTAAAAAAAAAAAACAAAAAACAAAAAATCCAAACAAAACACCTTTAAACCTTTTGCAGAAGAAATCTTGGGTCTACCTAAATCTAGACGATGTTTTTATTGACTGTAACCTTTTCTCTGGCCACTAGACTGGCATGTGATGTGCTTGGGAAGTTGCAATTCTCACAGTGCCTAACGTCAGGCAATTTCCAATGTCTTGCAAAACTGAAGCACCTGAGGTTGGGGGTTGTCTCAACCCACCTCCAAAGACAAAGATGGAGTTTCCCAGGACAGTTGGCTCCAGGCTCCATCCCATGACCATGGTCTCATAACATCTCTCCTCAGCTGCGGGAACAGCACTCTTCTTTGAACACAGTGGTCCCGTATTGACTATCACAGTGCAGGATGGCTACAATGGTGACAAAGAACTGGGAAATGGGAAAGATTTCTCAATCTCAAATTCCACAGTTGTGATGCTTTGTCAAAAAAGCTTCCATTTTTAGAAACAAAATACCCGATAAGCATGGTTATCCAAATATCCTCCAGGTTTTGATTTTTTTTCTTCCCTAAAATTGTTATTGCCACTGTCTGTCCCTTTTTAATGAAAAGTGGCAAACAGCTGTTGGGATGTCATAACATTCCAACCCACTGGTTTCATGCCGTCTGAACATGAGGAAAAAATTCTTCACTTTGGGGGTGCCAGAGCACTGGAACAGGCTGCCCAGAGAGGTTGTGGAATCTCCGTCTCTGGAGATACTCAAAACCTGCCTGGATGTTACCCTGTTTGACCTGCTCTGGGTGACCCTGCCCTGGCAGGGGGTTGGATGAGATGATCTCCAGAGGTGCCTTCCAACCCCTGCCATTCTGTGATTCTGTACTCTTAGGCTTTGGTTATAAGAAAATTTAAAATTACGTCTGTATTTCAACAAGACAAAATAACTTTTTTCTTCTTATCTTCATAACGTTGTTTGCTAATGCCATAGGAACTTGTCTTTTACTTTGTCCCATAAAGTAATGTGCTTCTGAAGCTGTGCATATACTCAGATAAATATAAATAATCATAAAGTTGCTTATTATCTTGGTGTCTGTAAGGGCAGAGGTCATGCCTTCCACAGTATCTCTACACTTCAAGTCATGTGGCAGGGTTTCAAGGCTCTTTGTCCCCCTCGATGTGGACCTCCGAACCCCTCAGGCTGGGCCCACTAGCAGATGCCGTCTGTTAGCACCAAGTTGTACCTTCGTGTGGTAGGAAAAAGCTGTATGTATGCAGGAAAATGAACTGGTCTGGAAAAGTTTCTGTATTGTTATGGGAGAAACAGGAAGGGTTTTGGGAAGAGTGGGAGCGCTGAGCACTCTGCAAGGAATAACTTGAAGCTGTTCGAATACCCACGCTGTTGGTTTTAACAGTCTCACGATGGAAATGCTTTCTCTTCCTTAAAGTAGTAAGAATTTTCTTTGGAAGTGTAATTGTTGCAAAAAAAGTGCGCAAAAAAAGTGCACAAAAAAAGCAGCATTTCCAAGTCATCAGCACAAATGCTCTGATTAACCTAATCATGCTCTTTTTTCCCTGCATATTTAATTAATGATTTTTCTGACATGGTGATTATTTTGTCCAAATTCATGATCAGAAAAGCAAACATTTTCCTGAAACAGAAAAAAAAAAATATCACCCAGCTCTGAGAAATCCCCCAGGCGAGAGTAGGGAATGGAACTGCTGATAGATTTGTTTTCATTAGGTACCCAAATGCATTACAATAATTATGTCAGTTCTGAGCTTTTCCCATCTGCAGCCCAGCCCTACAGCAATTTGATTAGAAAATAAAAAACCTGAAGGGAACAGGCTGGAAATATGAAGACAAGGGACACTGGGCTTCACAAGAGCAAGGAAATGATGAAGCAGGTTCCTCATTATTCAGCAATGGGTTTAATTCAGAGCACTTGCACAGGAACAAAAGCATGCACTTGACAATGATTTGTATGATTTCTGCACGACCATATTCTGGGCAGGAGACCAACTTCTGCTAAAAATGCTTCTATAAGTGGCGCTGACTGGAAATGTTCACATAACGCAAACACTAACATCTGCATGACTTTTTTTCCCCCCTCTCAAGGATAGAGGTAACTTTAAAATAAAATAAAACTATAATGTTTCAAGACTCATTCCCATTGCAAATATAATTGCATCAAGTGACTGTCAGCAAACTGCATCTGCTGCAGGATGCTGATTTGGAAAAAGTCTAAAATGATAATTTCCTGCAGAATTGCCTCAATGGGGAAGGCTGAGACCCTTTAATTTGCTCCCTGTTTCCCAGCTGCTAAGTGAGCACCTAGGTGGTAGCACTTTACAGCCTGGTAACAAGAGCAAGATTCCCATCTCCGTTCTGCCAAGGCACATTCAGGGCAACTTCTGCTGCTCTCTGTGGTGTTACTTCAGCTCACCACCATGTACTGGGGAAGCAGAATTTGACCCCGAATTAGCTCAAATTAATCTGGTACTAATGTTGCTGATTACAACTCACTGTGATGATTTAGACAACAAAATGCAACTCATTGGTAATCGGTTAACACTAATGCAAGCAAAACTGTGAATTAATGTAGGAGAAGAAAGGCTCTGCATTTTCAGCTGCTTTCAATTTGGGCCTAATTAAATTTCTGTAATGCAGTCAGAAATTAAAGGGAAGCCTAATAATTAGTCTTTGAGGTGAAGGGAAGTTTGGTGTAAAGGCAGGAAGGGTTTGTGCTGAGTTCTGTGGCTTTAGCTACAACCGTGAGTTGGTATTTTATGATTGAAAAATGGCAGTGATATGAAGAGTGTAGGATTCATCTCACTTAGTACAAGTAATGGCTTTTGGTCTGGTACAGAGAAGGTAAGTTGTAATAGTTTTCCAGCACTTCTGGATTATGATATGATAAACTTGGTTAATGTGCTTATTTTGCAAGCAGTTCTCAAAGTGATGCTGTATTGCATTGCTGGAGCAGGCAAAGAAGCACTGTTTTAAATAAAATGTGTATGGATTCAACTAATTTAAATGTGCCTTCTTCAGGTGTTGTAATTCTTCTACAATGCAAGCTATCCAATGCCATCTTTGTAACAGAGTGTGAAATAAAACACTCTAACACTTATATCCCAAATCTGTTGCATGACTATTAACATAGTCATTCTGCTCAGATGTATACAGACCTTTATGGTAAGGTCACAAAATTGGGTTATTACTCTGGACCTCACTTAAAGTATGAGCCAGGCTTTTGTTAAAATCACAAAATGTGATTGAGTGTTGTTAATCATCTGCAACCTATTGTCTTTAATTAAAACACAACTCTAAACAAATCTTAAATGTTAACTTTCAGTTTTGAGTTCAGTTATCGATCTTTGTAGAATAACCAATGTGGGAAACCAAGCAGGAAACGTCTCTTTGATTCGCTTATTATCAGTAATACTCTCTGCATAATTAACATGGAAAATGTAGTGTATCCTAATGGATGTTCATTATTTTTATTATAACAAAAAAGGCCCAAAATTTAGATAATATTCACAAGGCTCAATTAGGCTAAAGAATGTGGGTATTGCCCTTCCAATATATAATTTCAATGTGTTTAGATGTCTGACTACCCTACTAATCCTTTCCATCTGCTGTTTAATACTTTGTGTTTTTTAAAGTACAATATCTTCCTTCTGTATTTCTTTCTCTGATATAACGTCCTACAGTTTTATGATATTTTAAAAATAATTTTTTTGATCAACAACTTCTGGAGTACTGCTGTAGTAACTCTGAGTGGATGGTAGAAATTTTTTTTTCTCCCCTCTTTCTCATTCAGTTCTTTCGATTGCCTTAACTACTGTAACTGGTAGCTCTTACAAAGATGCTGTAGTTACTGAATTAGTAATGAACTGTTTCATTTAGCCCTTGAGGAGATAGCGCGGTTGGAGTGGGATCTGCAAACTCTGAGACTGTTTATCCACAGTAATTTTAAGGAGTGATGTGTAATGTCTGGGATAAATTCACACCAGACCAGAAACACCCTAAGCATTCAACGAAGTTCTCCCTTAGATAGTTGTGTCAGCTCGTGAATGTATAAAAGATTAAAAAAAATAAATTAAAAAACCCCAAACAACAGACATCTGCCTTCATTGGGAAGAAGGCTGAAGTAATTTTTTAAAGTTACTGGTTATCATTTCATAGGGCAATATTGCCTCCTCTGAGGTTCTATCCTGCTGCGGGACTGCCCAGCCCCAGCTTGAGGATGGGTGGAAGGCAAAGCCTTGGCATGCAGCCTGGCTTCCAGAGTATGGCAGAAGTGGCTGGGAATGACCGCTGTGGGATACGGTGCTGCCCGGGTCAGGGTGAGGCCCTTGAAAAGCAGGTATAATGGCTTAACTCGTGTGCAGCAGAAACCATGTGGACCTTGATGTTTTCAGGGGGAGGGAAAAAAAAAAAAAAAGTCTCGCTGGCACCATTTTGGAAATTTTGGGTCATTCATGTTGCTAACTTCCTGCTGATTTTTATTCTCACATCTTAAATTTCTATTATTCTTATTTATTATTTTGGTAACGAGGACAAGTAGGATATCTGCAAGCGTCTTCTGCTTTGCTGGGTAGAGAAAATGGAGTGAGAGGAGAGTAGCCATGTCCACGCTTGGAGAGGACATGCATGTTCGTGCCTTGGAGAGTGCTAAGAGCTATTAGTCTCCTTTTTCCTTTCCTTCCAGTAAATCTGTGCCCAATGACAAAAACCAGCCATGTCTGCATTAGGTGGAATACCTGTATGATAACAACAAATATCTGCATTTAGCCATGTAGTATTTTACAGGACACAAATGTAGACAAAGAAATTATTTTCTTTATCCATAAAGGAGTCACAAGAGCATGCCCCTATATATTACTCACTCCTAAGTGAGTAATATATTAATCTGCCCAGTACAGTGATATTGCTGTTAATTGGTATTATTTGCATTATATTGAAGGTTTTCTGGTATGTGTGTGTATTTTTAATGTATACGTGAGAGAGGAAAAAGTGGAGTTGGAGATGCTTGTAGTGGAACTTTTAAGTATGTGTCCCCAGTCAGTGAGATGCTCTCCAGGTAACGCATAATGAGATATCTGAATCTTTTGAATTAATAAATGCTCTTGAAGCAGCCCTTATATAATGACAGAGATGGCTCTCAGGATATCAGAGAGGCAAGATTGATGGGCTATGCAGATGCTTATGCCATTAAAAAGACCTTCAGAAAGAAACAAGTAGGATTGCTAAAAGTGTTTTTTTAAATTAATGCCTGACTTTGAAAACAAATTGATGCCCCCCAAGATAATTGAAAAAGTTAGAAAACAATCAAGGAAGAACAAATTGAGCCTCCGTGAGGGACAAAACCCCCAGACAAAGGAAGTTTTTAAATACTGCTTCCAGTGCACCGAGACCTTCCTCCTATCTGAGACTGATTTTTTTTTTTTTTAAATTGTATTTTAATTATTTTTTTTTCCTCCTCCAGCCAGTGCAAATTTTACTTTTGACATGGGTAGGACTCAAATTAAGCTTCCATAATGACCTTTACAGAAGGAGGAGGGTTGTGAGACCTTCCCTCAGTGCCCACACCAGGCACAGGTATTATAACATCAATGGTACAATGGTTTGGGTTGACTTTGGGGTGTCGGGGCTTGATCTGCCCTCTTGGACCGGCCACCTTGACATGGTGCCCGCCTCCCATCCCACCCTGGTTCCTTCCAACCCCTCTGGCTGACAGAGCTGCACTCTGCCAAGCCACAGCCATCGCTTTGCCCCACTTCTTTTCAAACCAGATTGTGATTCTAATTCAGATAGTTCTGTCTGAACAGATAAACCATCCTATCAAGCAACTTTTTAAATAATTGGGTCCACTTATTGCTTACACTGTGGTTTCACAACTCTTCTAATGATATAATATGTCAATACAATGGTATTGGCTCTTCAGTTAGTTTTAGAATGGATGACCAATGACTTCTATTGTCTTGTTTGTAAGGCTGAATTTTTCCAGTGAACAGAAATGTTAAATACTGCAACTGGACATATAATGTTGAGGCACAGAAGTCTAATATCAAACTGATATTGAAAAAGACCAAACAACCCTATTCCATGGTATTGAAATTTGTCTATACTTTAATAAATCTCCCTATACGTCACTGATAGCTGTGGTGAGATTAGTTTCACACTGATATTTTCTGACAACAACATTTCCACTTAATTTTTCTGTGTCGGTACAAGCTCTCATGATCAAAATTTGTTTCTGGGTGAGTACTTTCGTGCAATAAGTAAAGTCATGGGGTGAATTCATGAGCTATTATATCATAACTGCCAATAATCTTAATGAAATCAAAACTTATTTGCCTGCCAGTATGGCCTTTAAATAAATGCAGCGCTACTGAAATGCTGGCTTACTTCAATAGGAAGTGAGGGCTGATAAATTATGGGGCTGGTACAATGCTCTGCTCCTAAGACTGTCCATCCCTCCTGTGCTAGACCTGCCATGGTAACTGGCCATGAATTCTTTTTGCTATTTCAATTCCCATCCTTTGTCACTTTTGTGGGTCAAAAGCCTTTGTCACCCGAAAGCTGAGACTTGTTCTGTGTCCCTGGAGCCAAGGTGTGTGATGAGAACCCTGCCTGGCTCTGCAGGTGCCCATTGCCTTCCTGACGGCAGTTTCAAGGCTGCAAGTATCCACTGTTTTCAGTTTTCGCAAGGGGAAATAATTTGCTTGGTTCAGGCTGGAATCTGAGAGCACCAGCATATTTCCTAAAAGTCTGAGGGTTACCTGAGACAGGGCTCAATGGAAAGGGAGTATCTTCATTTATACTCATACAATTATAGCAGATTTAGTTTCTGCACTTAATAAATAAATTTAAAAACCCCCAACAACCCCAAACAAACAAAAAAAAATAATGAACCCAACCCCCCGAGAGAGAGTGGGGAAGTTTTAACCTGGCCTTCAACAGTTGTAAAGCCCTAATGTGTTGGGGTTTTTTTATGGATTTAAGACAGGAGAAACAATTTGCCACACCAAGAATGCCCCTCCAAGGGGTAGCTGTGAGCATGCTGGAGGCATTAAGGTAGCTTAAATTCAGGAGGCTTAAAGTAATTTCTTAAGAAATGTGGCAAGGGGCCAGTAACAAGTTCTGTTGAGTAATATGCACAATAACGGTATGAACTATTTGTGTACTTATTTTTAAATGCATTTCTTACATCAACCCCAACACCTTCAGGGAATAATTCCATTTCCTATTTAATTTCAGATATTGCAAACGCCTTAAGGTTGTTATAAATTATGTATAGAACTAAAAGTTACAGTTTCTATTCTTTGCTGGATACAGATTTCACTTTAAATTAAACATGCTGGAGATCCATAGTTCACCAGGACATTAGCTTGTTTCATTTGCACGATTCTTGTCTTGGTATCTGCAATCAGCGTCTCTGAAAGGTGTGAAATGTTTTATGTTTCACTGCGGAGTAATCTACATGTTAAACAGCTCGTTGGGAAATTCTGTTCATTTGAGAGAAATTCAAAAAGCTTAAAGTATGGAGGCATGAAGTCATATATCTAGGCTTTTACAAGTGATATTTTCATGAGCCATTTGCTGCTTTTCTGTAGCTAGTACTAATATTATTAATGCCTATATTCTAATTAAAGCCCCAGATTCTGAACTTCCTGGGGATTTGTATACAATAATTCCACTGTCTTTTGATGAACTTAGGGTGATTGTACTGGTGCAGCAAGGCTCACTCAAACAAGTTTGACTTGCTGTCAAGATATTTAAACTGAAAATTTATTGCTTACAGTCTGTCTTCAGGGGATTTTTTTTTTTCTTTTGCAAACTTTTTTTTTTTTTTTTACATACAATGTAAGGCAAATTAAATCAGTATGGGTTTCTCTTGTGTGAATGAAAACATGTGCCATTACTTGGATGAACAGAGCCTATATTCTCTCTTCCCATTACCTACAGATTACAAAAGCTTTTCAGACATCACAAAAGAAGCATTCCTATTGCTATGGCATAGAGCTCTGGTTTATATCGTGGCTAAAATACCTGTCAGGACAACCTGCTCATATCTGTAAGTCAAACAGTTTTGAGACTGGATGTTTCCACATTGCTCACTTGCGAGTGAGTGTGAATATGTCTGTGCCACAGGAACGCTTGGATCAGGGAAGATGCCCTTGAAAGGCTGAAATGCTTCTTGGTTCCAGCTTAACTGATGCTATAAGCCATTAGCAAACCTTACGTATATTCTGGTATAACAAAAGCATTTTATGGGGTTAAAGTGATGCACATGTATACACCCAAGAGAATAGGTATTTTAAATGTGAAGTGGTATCAAATGCTGGAATAAAAAAATCATATCTTAGTAGCTGCAATAAATAATCCTAGTGATCAAGCAATAAGTAAAATTATGCTGAGTGAGGTCATGGTAATTTATTAAATCCTGCTTATTATTTTGATGAGACTAACTTAGGCAAGTTGAGCTGGTGGAGGGTTTGTGCTAGTGAGTGTTCATTAAAAGTGATTGCAAGGATAATACAAGTAATCATCATTAGCAATGACTGTGCTGTTATCTCATTAAAAATGCTTTGTTTTTAATGTCTCCTTCTTCAGTCAGAGTTGTAGTAGGGATAGTTGATATAATTTAATAATAAAAAATATGGTTGGCTTACATAGTAGGAACTGAAGCATTTAGCAGCTGCGGTATATGATCTGAACAGTCTTACTGTAGGTAGGCTTGGGTAGTTTGACTAATTAGAAACAGGTGGAGTATTTGAACACTGAGGGCAATAAGAGATATGCTGCTTCAGAATTTGACAGTTAATGATCGTAAGAAGATCATTTGCAGCAGCTGGTAATTAAAGATGGGATCTCTATGAGCAGAAAATTATGTGTTTGGGAATGAAACAGGGTTTTCATTTTTAACCAGTGCAAAGCATCTTGTCAATCAGATTTACATTTTCATTTCAAAAAAAAAAAAAAAAAAGGCTTGGAAGGGGAAATAGATCTATCATTTAGAAATTCTGCCTTCAAGCTGACCTTATCTGCCTATTGCAAACGTATCTGTGACTGGATGGCTCAGCGTTGCCCTTGCACACCCAACCTTTCTGCTCTAGGGTTCCAGCTCAGATCTTGGCACCGCATGGAAATTAATGCAAGATCTGATGGCATTCAGTGACCTGTGTGACAGCATCATATTTTGCCACTTTTTCCAGCAATGTCCTGACGGAAGTCTGCAAAACAAGCAGTGCAATATTGAGAGAGTCAGATTCCTCTGGTCTCATTGCTCCTTCCCCATGTCTGTTCTGTGGTCCATCCCCATCCTTCTGTGACTGTGGGAGAAACGTCTGGGTACAGAAAGGGACCTGACACAGGGGGTCTGTAACCTCATCACTACCAATGGTATTTAAGCTCGTGTTTACAAGATGTCCTAATTCAAGCAATTATAAGAGTACAGATTTTTTCTCTCCTTTTTTTTTTTTTTTCAATTGTACTCCAGCATAATATATTTTAGGAAGGAGGAGGACAAGTTTGTAATAGGTCACAATCACAAAATTAACTGGTTTCTGGGTGAATTTGCGTGAAGCTTTCCCCTTAAGTGGGGAAGCAGGTGTAGAAAAAGTACTTGGCCAATGTTTATTAATACTCATGAAAAAATTCTTCCAACTTGGGCTTCATGTTACTGTGAGATATGAGTGTTCAAAGCATGGCTGAACTATTTAGTTTATTATTTTAGCTGTATGTTTGCTCAGTGTAAGACAAGTCAAATATGGAGTTCTCAACAAGCTGTAATCTTTTTGTCTGCCTTGGTTTTTATTTGCGGTATAAATCACAAAAGCTGAAACTGAGAATACTTCTCCACCTTGAGGGCAAGGAAGGTGGGATTTCCAAAAGGACCTGGGCTTGTTCTAATTCTTCCTTGTTTAATGGGGACAAGTGAAAGTGGTGTTGAGGATCACCACATGAAGGTCTTTGCTGAGGCACTTCATACAGTGACACTATAGAAACCTGGAGGTCTGGGTAACATCAAAAGGAGGGGGGGAAAATAACTATTGTGCAGTGGGATTTTTCTGAAATGCTTATCAACTAGGGAAATCTGCCAGTTTAATGTAGGACTCGATACTGCTGGCTGAGCTGCACTGAAAAATGCATGAGTCGGGCTTTAAACTGTAGCCATCTCTGAACAAAGCATGTTGATGCAACCCGAGAGCAGATGAAGCTTCTGCCCTATAGGAAATTACCTTCTTGCTCTCTTAAAACAAGTAACAAGAAATGGAGCACACAGAAGGAGAAACTGCTTTTTAGAGAAGTGATCTTTTTTTAATTTGCATGTGGAGACTTGCAATGAGGACAGATAGAGCCAATTTGCAGCGAGTTGATATGGAGGAACGTGGGTCTGTTTTAGCTGACAATGCAAGCACCAAGTCTCACTTTTGATATGGTTTTGAATGATTAAGTTATAACCCATTGGGGGTCCTATGCAGAGTAGCAACACACCTGGGTAGGTTGGCACTCCCAAGAGCTTCTCTCACAAATTAAAGAAGTGTTCGCACAATTTTTGAAGGCTGAGAGAGAACTGTATACTCACCTCATCTGTGAAGTTGTCTAATAGCTGGTATGCAAGTACACATGTGAATTAATGAAAAAGTCCTGGCTTTGTGTTTTCCTGAAAGAAAATATAGTTTTATAATATTTGAAATTCAGAAAGAGTTCTGCTAGCTCTTTAAAAATGGAGGAAAGTATGACATTCTTCTTTTTCTCCTTAGATTCTTCCATTATGAAATGTTAGAATGAGCTCAATTACAAAATAGCTGCAAATACGGTCCTTGCAAAAATCAGCTTGAAACATTTTCAATGTTTTCATCAGCCTAGGAAAACCAGCAGCCAAAATGAATTACAGCATCACATTGACTCCATTAAGGCAAAAATCTTGTTTTGTTTCTGCCAACAAAGGTTTGTGACTCTTTTAAATACGAGGTAACCTTGGTCAGTAGCGAGTCTCTCCGGGGTCAAGAAAACACTCTTTCTTCCCCTCTCTTATTCTGGCAATCTTGTGTTCCTTGGAGCTCCAGTGCAGAGGCAAAATGAAGCTGCTGTGAGCAAATGCTGAAGCAATAATCCTCTGGTAAGAAAAGTAGCTGCTGTGACACTTTTTCTAAAGCCATGAGACAGTCATAAGCATTTTCAAAGTTTTAAAAATACATATCTAGAAACGAGTGAAAAGCTGGAAGTTCCAGCCCATCTGGTTATCTATAAATACTTCATAGCACAAAATATGATCTTCCTGGTTAAGGCTGTAAGCAGCATTTTCTGACCCATGACGTGCCACTAGCTGGCACTATTATTGTGTTTTCTAGATGAATGAGTCCTCTTATATCATTTAAATAAACGGATGTTGTCTGCTAACATAGCTAAGAGCATTTGTTAGTTGTAAATGATTTAAAAGGCGTTCTTTACGGAATAGTTATTTTGAATGTGCTTGTGGGTTGGAAATATTCTTGTTAATAAAGACCAGCAAGGGGAGCAACTGTAATGGAAGAAAAATAAAGGAAATATAATTAGCACTTAATGATTTATTAATGGTTCATAAATATATAAACAAGATCGTTATACTAATATCAACAGTTGTAGGCAGTGAAAGGCAGGATACTGCCAGCACTATGTATTTGGATTAATGATGAAAGTGCCTCTGAGTGCTTGGAGCTGAAGTGCCATTGGCATCCCAGGGGATCGCAGGGCTGGGACTTGAGGAGTGGGAACTCTGAGAGGTGTTGCATGGCATGGTGCCTCCTGCAGCCCAGCCGTCACGGGCAGCCTCGAGGCAGCAGAGGAGAGCTCCAGGTCCCTTGGACTCTCCTGGTGACTGTACACCTCATCTACCTCTCTGTGCTTTCTGCTCACCTGGTCTCTCTCCCTGTCGGCAGTACGAGCAGTGCTGGCAGCACTCATGGAAGATGGGATAATCATAGAATGGTTTGGGCTGGAAGGGACCTTGAAGATCATGTAGTTCCAACCCCCCTGCCCTGGGCAGGGACACCTCCCACCAGACCAGGCTGCTCCAAGCCCCGTCCAGCCTGGCCTTGAACACCTCCAGGGATGGGGCAGCCACAGCTTCTCTGGGCAGCCTGGGCCAGTGTCTCACCACCCCCACAGTCAAGAATTCCTTCCCAATATCTCATCTGAATCTCCCCTCTTTCAGTTTAAAACCATTCCCCCTCATCCTATGGCTCCCCTCCCTGATCCAGAGTCCCTCCCCAGCTTTCCTGTAGCCCCTTTAGGGACTGGAAGGGACTCTCAGGTCTCCCCAGAGCCTTCCCTTCTCCAGGCTGAACACACCCAACTCTCTCAGCCTGTCCTCACAGCAGAGGGGCTCCAGCCCTCGGAGCACCTTTGTGGCCTCCTCTGGACTTGCTCCAACAGGTCCATGTCCCTCTTGTGTTGTGGCTCCAGAGCTGGACACAGCACTGCAGGTAGGGTCTTCACTAGAGCGTGGTGGAGGGGCAGAATCCCCCCCCTCGCCCTGCTGGCCATGCTGCTGGGGATGCAGCCCAGGATGCAGTTGTCTTTCTGGGCTGCAAGTGCATGTAATCCCTTCTGCTTCTGAAATCCCCTCCCTATATGTGTTTAAATGGGAGGCTGAGTGCCCTGGAAGGTCAGGACACCTTGTCAGCTAAGGAGAATGGTTGATCCAGATAGCTCCCTTCATGCCAAAGTTGTTATTCCTGAATTACATAGTGCAAGAGATGAAGCTGTCCACCAGAGTGCAGAGGGAAGCAAAGATTTGGTTTTAATGTTGTTTTTTTTTTTTTTTTCCTACCTGATCCCACTTGGGGTTTTACAATGCCATGAGAACAGAAAGCTCTTCGTATAAGCAATTGCAGATGATCAATGTGTCCTCATTATGTTAAGACAGAAGCAAGAACATTTAGGCAGCTGCCTGTCTGCCTGGGGATTTGCTTCCTAAAATGGAAATAACATCTTTTTTTATTCCTACTTTGGATAATTTCACAGCACTGAAAATTTCTCCAAGACCAACTAAACAGTCTGAAAAGTAACTTCGAGTTAATCAAGCATCTAAAAGATATCCTGGTCACACAGAAATTTACCTCTTTGGGTATTAAAAATGATCCTGCAATATTTGTTGCAGTAGGATACAATTTGATTTTTAGGAACTTTGTACAGCATCAGGTGACTGAGAGAGCTCCGTTGGATAAAATAAAATACGACCAATTGTAACATGTAGGTTGTTTAATGAGGTAAAACTTCCATCTTGTGTTAGGTGCTTCTTACAGGCCACCAGCCGATGGCATGATGCAGTTTGGGATGACACAGAGCATCAGAGTCTCTACGTGATATTTAACCCATCAAACAATGCAATAAATGCATCCAGGACTAAATGCCCAGGCGTTTCCATCAGATCATCACTCCTCCCTCCACCTTCTTCACGAGCTGCCCTTAAACAGCACGTCTCTCCCTGGTCCTGCATGTCGTTCCCTGATCTCAGTGTAAAACCCCATTGGTATGAGTTGGGTGCAAGCGGGCACTGGGGTCCACTTGCCTAAATCCAGTGGGAGCACTTGGATCTAAACCAAAGTTGTCTACAGGATATGGTTAGTAAAGAGAAGTTTTGTGGCATTGTCTTGGATTATGGCATCCTTGTTATACTTGGCATTGTGTCTGCAGCTTGTTTCCTGGAAGGTGTGTGTATTTCACCAAATTGTAGCTGTTTAATGTTAATCTACTGTCAGCGTTAAAGAGCGGTACATGGTGCTCTACCTTATGAGTGCAGAGTTTTTATCATATTTAGTATTTTTGTATTTAGCACATTGTTCAGCTCACATTCTGGCCACCTTCTTCCCTAATAAGCAATGCAATGGGTGCAAACGCGTTTCGTCAGGTGTAAAGGGGCAGGAGAGCAAGAGCGGTTGTGAAGACCAAGTGGGTGAACCCCTCGGCAATTATTGTGAGTGGCTCTGGGCGCTGTTAGTTGAAGATGCCCGAACAAAACCCAGATGTCATAACAGTTTCCCAGGTCTGTGTGGAAAATACGATTTTCCTCAGTCTGTTGACTGCAGCAGAGAGCAGCCGAATCCAAGTTGCCGACCACAGCTCCCACATCAGCAGCCTGTCCTGACCAGTCTGATGGTTAATCTGCCGAGTTTGTTCTTCCCTTTAGTGTGTACCAGAAGTGCAGATGAACCCAAACTGAACAGGATTCGGCTCTCTGGTGCCGAGACTGACGTCTGTAACTTCATCTATGCGAAGAGAAATAAATATAGACAGCAGGGACACTGTTTGGTTGGTGATTAATAGGTGGAATCATTACGGAATAACTATCAATGTGTCACTATACTGAATTTAAACTGCATGCTATCCAGCCTATGTTGCAGTCTACAAGCAAGGCTGACTTAAACATTTTATTACTGTCATAAATTTTTACAACTAATAGCTGGTGGGATTTATGCAAGTCAGCAGCTGCTGTTGGGGAGGAAAAAACCTCTGAGATAATTTCCTTTGAATACTGACTGCAATTCTGATTTTTGGAAAAATACAATGGGATGAATTCTGGTCATCTATCTATATGCGATAAAATCTAAACAAAGCCTAAGACATACCTTTGGTGAAGACTCATGAGACAACTGTTAGGTGTTTTTGGCAATGCTCTTGATTTGTTCTGATACACGTTTCCAGTCAAACAAGACCGCATTGAAAAAGTTAACATTGTTCTGTTTAACGAAAATCCAGTTTGTTACCAATGAGAAAATCTCCACTGATGCAAGCTTAAGTGGGTAGCGTATAGATCCTGGAGAGTAAGGCTTGTCATAAGGTCCTATTGCAGAATTAAGTGAATGATGTGTTGTGCACCATGCCATAGTAGATGGTCTTAGATACTGCTTGATACTGCAGATGTTACAGCGAGACAAATTCCTGCGATTTGTCTCATGGAATAAGCAGGGATCTCTCATGGTTCGAGCCTCCCTGATAAAATTGCCAGCTAAGGTAAAATAATAGCATTGATTACTGGGGATGAAGTAGAACAAGAAATTGATTTTTTTTTTAGAAATCTCATATGTGATTTGCAGAGATTAAAGTTAGATAACTCACATTAAATATAAAAATTGAGAGAATAAATAAGAAACCCCTTTAGACCAATTACACAGAATCCGTTTGCAGCCTATGATAAATTTCAGATGACTCCTTAGCTAAAATATAGTTTATGGAACTATTATATATGAACGAGTGTTCAGGCTGGGTAAAGGACCTTCCTACGTATTATCTAGACTTGGAGGCTGAGTAAAATGGTTCAGCTCGTTCTGTGTGTATTTCCATTTTAAAAATGTGTGTGCCCTAAGGAGAATTTGACTTGATGTATTGCTGTGGTTATCACGGGAAGTGTCTGACTGGAATATTCCTGTATCTCTGCCTAATTACTGGGGCTAACTTTTGATGGAAATCTGAACTTAAACTACCGTGAATATATCCATAGAAAATACCTTCTTGGGGAAAAAAAACTAAATACAGCCTTCAGAAACTGGACAATTTTTTTTTTTTCTGTAGAGGACCAGCATTTTCCCATATAAATGTCAGAAGACTTTTCATTTTAATGAAAATCTTTCTTTTTCTTTTTTTTTTTTTCAAAGTATGAAAGGCTGGAGTTGAAAGCCATGTTTGTCCGGCCTTAATAATTATGAAGGTTGTTTAATACAACCACTTCTGCAGCAAACTCTCCCTTTCTGTAAAGAGCAGGTTAGTTTTCAGCATGGCAATAGCTTGATCCTGTCATCAGCGAAGTTATTGTCAAAACATACAAGGCAATCATGGCAGGTGAGTTTGGCACTATTCATTTCAAGCTGTCACTAAAAGGTCAAGGGCTAAGTCTGCAGCTAAAAAAAAAGAAGTATTGGATAGCAAATTTCTTGCATGTATCTCTCGCAGGAAGCATGACACTAGCTCATGGCTGAAGTGAATCTCTTCAAGTTGTGGTGTCATATCAGGTTTGCCTATCAAATTGTGTTATGTTACATCACGTAATCTGACATGACAGAGTTAGCTCAGCTTCACATGTCACAGCACGATGTCACTCTTGGGATAGCTAAAAAGATTATTTATTTTTTTTTTTAAAGCAAAGTTTGGAAAACAGTGGTTTGAGAGAGGCAGTAGCAAAGTGTGTGGGATGAAGGAGAAAGAAAGGAAATCCAAGAAACATTGTTTGAATAAAGTTTTAATATGTAGCCTTGCAATTTTTTTTGTTTATTTGTTTCTGCTTAACTTTTTTACCTTTCGAACTGGGTTACAGCTTCCTAACTCGGCCTTGAGATCTGTAAGGACAGAACTGCTGTCCATTTGAAGGCCGGTGATGAAAGGAGCTGTAGATACCAACGCTTGGCAAATGGAAAGAAAGTTTGGAAAGATGTTTTGTAAAGCCAGAGTGGTTTTGTGGTGGGAGTAAAGAATAGAAATTTCAGAAGGCTCAGCTTGGACTCTTTGGGTATTAAATCCCTGTTCACACTGCTCTGAACACTTTCAATAGTTTTCTACTGAACCTCAGAATTTTACAAAGCATCACTTGAACACTAATGTTGAGGAAAATTGCCTGAATGATAGTTATCATGTACAATTACAATAAATACACGGATGTAGCTGGAAGTTTGATTTTTCTTTTTCTGTTTCTTAGAGTTGAGTTATTACTCATTAAACTCTAAGCCCAACTTCCTTAACTTACATCGGTTTTAGTACAGTCTTTACTGATCTTACCTTTACTTTATTGATTTCAGTGAAGTGCAACAGGCATAAAAAATGCAACTAAAAAGAGAATCAATTCCACATTAATTAGATAGCATGCATAATTTTATGCTGCTTAATGACTCCTGTAATCACCTACAACTGTACAAAGTGAACGGCAATCCTACCCAGGCAGAGCCATACAGCAATATGTACCTCGAGCAGCAAATTCACCCATTTTGCACATTTTAGAGCATAGTCCAGTCTTTTCTATAAAAATCATCCCTAGATTATAAATGGTGACAGAGAAGTAATGATTATAAACAGCCCACCAGCTGATGCCTAGTACCTTAATGAGCTTCCCCAGTCTGGGAAGTATTTGCAGGATAAAGCTCTTAGGACCTCATCTAAAGACCACTGAAGCAAGTGGAATGATTATTTGTTTACAGCCCATTATACTTCAGGTTTTTTATAGTGATTCCCTGGCTGGCTTGTTTGTTTATTTATTTTCCAAGACAACATTGTGAAAGGTTTTGCATTGCAGGAAGGACTTCAGGGTTCTTCAGTGAGACACTGAGGTAGGGTTGAAACTTTGGTATCTAAATACCTTTGGACCAGGGTATGCAAACAAGTTGGCATCTACCACACTGGAAATGTGACGGTCTGGGGGCTTCTGCTTTTATCTCTTGTCATGTACTTTCTCCAGACTGATTATTTGTGCCCTGTCCCACAATGCTTATTTTATTTGAGGACCAGCCCTTCAGTTTTTTCATACTTTAGTCTAAATCTACTCTTTATATCAGTAACTTCTTCGTCCCTTAGTGCTGCAGGATTTGGTTAACCCTAGGGTTAGGTTCTGACTTTAAAGATGTATGAGGAAGACTTCCCCCCCCACACCCCCTCCTGTCGCAACTCCCT
>VYZM01007684.1:10095-34558 GCA_013398915.1 Dromas ardeola | reverse complement strand
CATGCTCTTTTCGTCAGGAGGCACCTGGAATTCACAGCTGATGGTGCTGTTTCACTGCTGTATTCAACATTGATCAAACTCCCATCTAAGGATTCCTGGTCTAGGATTTTTTTGTGACAGATGTGTGTGAAATCATCTAAAACTATTCCTTACAGGGATGTTCAATTTCTGTCTTCGTAGTAGGCGTGATTCAGCATTAAGCAGCAAGTTAGCCTTTGCAAGCTATTCACGTGGTCTATATAATATGGATTGATATACAGGCACTCACAGAAATATAGCTGCTGAATGTATTTTGTAATAAAAGCGATGTTCTTCAATAACTATAAAACCGTAATCCTTTTTATGTTTAATATTTACTCTTCCTTTTATCACAGGGACACAATGAAACTGATTGCTTAGATACAGATGACATTATAGTCTATCTTTACTTTGTCATGCTTTTTTTTTTTTTTCTTTAACTCTGTGCATTTACACATGAATGGGCCATTGGTTCTAAATGGCAGGAAGATCACAGTGAATTATATTCACTTTTGTGATGCGGTGTCAAATTCAATCTAGTATAAAGTTCCTTTCAAATGCAGGAAACCATTTTACTTGGTATCGTCAGCAACTGAACTTTCCCTTTCATCCTTTCACTGGCAGCACAACTAGATGGGGCTGGGAACTTCATACACAGAGTCCACCAGACATCCCTGAAAGCCAGGGTTATTCTGGGAATCACTTAAATCAATAAAATTATTTTTCTTTTCATTATCATAAATTAAAATAAAGACAAAAATGATGTGCTCGGTTGTAGGTAAGATCAATAGAAGTTGCTGCTCAGAGTTGTAGTAATGCTCAGTAACATGTAGCATTTCTATAGCGGGACTATGCTGCTTAAAAACAGTTGCCTCATCTCAGTGCTGCTCTTGCTCTGATTATTTACGTGTGATTGAGCATCTCGAAACATCAGGTATAGATTGATATCTTGTTAATGCTGAGAGATCATGTCTGTCCTGGAGGCTTTGACAATTGCTTCTGAAGCCACTGGAAGGACCAAGCTATACGTTCGATTCAACACCTATGTGACCTAACGGAAATAATTGGGCTGTATTTGTACTTAGAGGGAAATATATTTATGGACTTTCCTGTAACAGGAACTTTAGTTACGAGATGGATAAAGTGTGCTAGAAACAGCAGAAATAAACGTAGGCCCAGTTTATGCTTAGTTTATCGGTTGCAATAGCAGTTGTTGGATGATGCTGTCAGGCATGACGCTTGCTGGCTGCTCCGGTGGCTGTGCCACCGACGGCTCCCCTGGCTCTAGATGCAGCCCGAGCACTGAGAAAGAGCAGTTCAGCACAGACACTGCTCGCATCAGACGAATTTCCAGTAGTGGCATGCCAGGAAAATGTAGTTGTGTTCTCTATCCCTTCTGCTGCACAAAAGACGGCAGCGCTTTGCGGGGGCAGACTCCGGCTGCGCCGTTGAGATGATGCTGACGGGAACTTGCTGTATATTTCCTCTGGTGCTAATTTCCCTTGTTCAAGCAGTCAAGAAGCTTGCAGTGGCATAAAATGCTCTCCACGCCCTGTTGGCAGCCTTCGAGCTGCCCTGCTCCATCAAAAGTGCTAAGGATCCTGCCTCTCCCTGCTGGAGACGGCAGCAAGGGCTGCCTGCGGTCCCTGCGTGGGGCCGGGAGGAGGTGAAGGGCATTTCGGATAACTGTTTGGTATGCTTGAGCCAAGAGGGGTGGATGGCTGCAGATCACAGTTTTAAAGATGCTAAGTCCTCAAATTCAAAGAATACAGAGGGGCTCTCTCCTTTTCCAGCAGATAATGTGGTCTTTGCTGTGATAGCAAAAACCATAGTAACTGTGAAGGAGCAGGGGATTGCTGGGAAACTCCAGCTGGAGGAAGAAGGCAAAACCTTTGGAGATGGGAGAAGTGGTGTGGGGACAAACAGAATGAGGAGATGGAGCCCTATGGCAATTGTACCTATAATATACTGAAATATATTATTATTTGCTGGGAAGTGCTCCAGTGAGGTCAGTGTTAAGGGCGGGTTTTGCTCCCACTGCCTGGTCCTTGGTCACTTCGTTAAGGTTTAGCTGCCACTGCAGGACTCTGATCCAGGAAAAGGGGACAATGTGCAGGTATCATCCACTGTGAAAGAGAGGAGGAGGATTAGGAAGAAATTCTTGACTGTGAGGGTGGTGAGCCCCTGGCCCAGGTTGCCCAGAGAAGCTGTGGCTGCCCCATCCCTGGAGGTGTCCAAGGCCAGGCTGGACGGGGCTTTGAGCAACCTGGTCTGGTGGGAGGTGCCCCTGCCCAGGGCAGGGGAGGTGGAACTAGATGGCCTTTAAGGTCCCTTCCAACACAAACCATTTTATGATTCTATGATTAGTCTGGTTGGCATAAAGGTTTGTGTGTTCCATGGAGCCACAGTTAAACAGACAGGCTCATACAGGCTACATGAACCACCACAGGTGGAGGGTAAAAACATCACCCCCACCCATCCCACGTGAAGTATGCCGAATGCTCTTTATTACGCTTTTTCTTTTGGTAGTTAAAGTGAACACACACACACCCACTCTCTTACTCTCTCTCATGGGCATATATTCAGGTCTCTTATATTATCTTCTCTAGCACGCTGGCTCCACAGCTCTGCCAAAAATAAAAGGAAGAGATGCAAGATCCACCTTCGTGTGTTTAAGTCTCTGTGTAACCAGTTCTGTGATTTTTTTGATGCCTGTTTCCCTCCAGTGAACTTTCTCTAGCAGTTTTGGAGATGTGTCACTCCTGTGACTCGATACAGAAGAAAACAGAAGCCTTTTTCATGAACACATATTGTTTGAAAGCAATTTGTGGTCCAGTGAGCTCGGCTGTGGCATGGTTTCAAGCTGCGCAACCCTTGATCCCATTGATTTTTTTCAGATGCTGCCCACAACGCTTTGCAGCTCTGGTTCTTGCAGGCTGGCTAGGTGCAGCTCCGTTGTGCAGCTTGCTTCATTTTCAGACCCATTTTTGTGAACTGATTCAATGTTTGACAGCGTAACGCTAGCACTCTTTATCTGGATTGATGAGGTTTGAGAGGTATGATGCAGTGCACACTAAAAAGGCTCCCCAACACCCAAATACAATTTTAGTGCCTTTAATTCTAATGTCTTTTCAACTTGTTACTAAATTTGTATAGTGTGCAGTAGATCACTTCTGAAAATAGATGTCAGGTAAAGGAGAAAATAAACTCTCGTCTACATTTTAAATGGAATTATTGATTTTAGTTGTGTGTTATGTCCATTAATCTACTACAACAAAATACTCATAAAGACTTCTTAATTTTAAGCCTTTTCTTTTTGTCTTCATTGAAATGCCATGCCAAGGTGATTTACTGGGGGGGAGGAACTTTAACAGTAAAATTACATTGTGATACCACCTCAAGAAGCAATACATCAAACACAACCAGCATGCAAATTTTTCGTGTGCCTGCAACTTCATTGTCTGTGAATACCCATAAAAAGTTTATTTTCTCCTTATAGCTAAGGACTAACGAGTAAGGACTAAGAGACTTTATATTTTTACGCACCTGAAAACAACTATTCATCATCATCTTCACAACATTCTGGAGAAGACATTTAATAATAATAGTCTCCTAACATTTGTCTTAGCCTGTTGTTGAGAAACATTAATGACACTTTAGTAATATTGAAAAATATTAGTAATTAACTGTGCTATTATAAGACGATTACATTTCCCACACATTCATAATTTTTTTTTAAAATATGCATATTGGGTGCTTCTGTGCTCAGAGCTTCAGCATAATGTACGTCAGGTGCACTAAATAGGCAATGTATGTTGGCATTGCCTGAGATGACTCAGTGAATGGAGTGTGATGTGGTGACCCTCCTGCTTTGGGTAACAGGAAAATAGAGATAGGAAATACGGGCAAACAAGAACGAGTAGAAGCATTTTGGGTACATCTGAAATATGGTGTAGATAAATATACACATTTGTCTGAGTCATCGGGATTATTTCTCCCTAAACTTGCCATTTTTTCTATGGTTTTGTGAACTTGCAATAGACTCACTGTTCTTTATTACCATAATTACCTTAATTTCTGCCTGAAACTTTGAATCTGCAGGATGAGGGAATAATGCCACAGCACCGCCAAAGCGCTCTCTGCAGCATTGACTGATCCTGACGAGTTCTGCTTTAGCCTCTGGCTGCTGTTTATTTTGTTTCTTGCATTCATTTGTTGTGGTATAATCACTGTGGTAGTGTCACTGCAATTTTAGGAAAGGCCTCTATTTCTGAAATAAAAAAAAAAAAAAAAAGAAAGAAAAAAGAGGGTTTTTTTTAGAATGTATTTTGAAGACCTGGAAGACAAAGGCATAGTACGCGGCTGTGAATTTAGGAGAAAAGTTTTGATGTTGTATGTAGTTCGTGCTGTTCAGCATCTTTAATGGAATGCTAATTTAGCATGGTACTTATTTATGATCATTTAAGACTGCTGGAACCCTAAACGGTGACATCTTCTGGTGTCGTTGAGTTTTCTACCAGAATTGGTCTCTGCGGTCACGAAGGCCTCATAGGAAAAGGGACGGGTTAGGGACAGAGACATCAGTTTGGGCTCATTTCAGCTGCCAGGTCAGAGGGAGATGAAGGTGGGTGGGGAAAACCCCAGAGAAACTTCCATTTGAGAACATCAGCAACAGAAGCTGCCAGTGCTGAAGATACGATTGAATCTTTGATGTTAATACAGGCAGCTTGTGTTTAACTGTCACAAGGAGGTAAGAGAAGGTTATAATCACGCGTAAAATGGTAGAAATATATTAAATGCCACATTTGTGACACAATTTTACTGAGCACAGTAGTGCTAAAGAAACTTTCAGGATTTGACTAACGAGTGGTATGGAGAACAGGAAGAAATAGATTTAAAAGGAAAGCACTAGGTGAAAATAGAAGATGCATTTTATATAAATTGCAAGCCATCTAATAATACCAGCTTTTTAATTGCTTCAAAATATGGATGCATTTGTGTTATTAGGTTGGAGCCATGTGTTTCTTCATGGGACCTGACGATCAATGGATTCATTTTATGTGCCTTATTCCTGAAAATGAAGTAAACATTTCTGCTTATCATTTATTCATTAGCATTTATTGCAGAAGATTTGATCAGCCGTCTTTCAGTTTTTCAGTGAATCTTGATTTAGGCTTCTTTTGAAGCCTACTGCTTGGTATTTCCACTGAGCACTTTGAGACACGGTATGTGTGGTGTCGTTTCTTACGGTTCCCCAAGCGGGTTGTCTTCAAATCTCAATGAATTTTTCATTTGCTTGCAAGTTTCTTGAATCCTTGCAGGCAAGACAGAAGTTTCTGACTACTTTAAGACAGCACAAGCAGAGACTGAAATATTTTCTTATGGAAAACTAAGTTTAAGAGTCATTTGATCAAGGATAAGGGAAATGTTCCCTAAGGAGAACACCTTGGTATTCTTGATTATTGGTATTCTTGAAAGACAGCAGAGAGAGAGAGAGAGATATGTTTCATGGATTATTATTATTATATATTTTTTTAAAATTCTGAATATTAATCTACTTTCTAGATGTGACAGCTTTCTCATCATTCATGGAAAGTGAATCTCTTCTTCCACTGCAATAGAACATATTTTTTGGGTGGGGGGAATCCACAAACGGTCTCATGAAGATAAGTGCTACAGAGTGCAATGTATATAGTATAAACTGTTCAATGGCTGCCAGGTTTAGTAAGTGTGTGGCCTCATTCTGCAGTGGTGCAGGGACTAATGCTTTTAGTGCTCAAAGGCACTGGCTGTGATTTGCTGGTTACATTCAGGGTGGACGGACGTGTTTATGAAACAGGTGCACATCATAATGCAGAGGGTTTCAGATAGATCATGAACTCTTGTGATCTTGCTTGTTCAATGTAGGTTGTCAGTTAATGGGTTATTTTATTAATATGATTCTTAAAATGGATGTTTAATCAAAGCATGGAAAGCCTAACCTGTCAAGCTCAAATGAAGAAGCCATCCTGGTTTGGGCACTGTTGTAGGATAACTTATTTTGTAGTTCACGTGATGTTGTAGCTCTTCAGCATACTGACAGCTGTGGCCTTCTGCTCACGTAAGGTGGGTCTGGAGTCTGACCCCCGGCGATGAATTCTGTGTCCGTGTGGTCATGACTTTTTCTGCCTAAATTCTCTAACCATTCTGCACAGATGAACTAAAAGCATTAAACTTTAAAAAAAAAAAAAAAGTAGCAATTATGTAAGAAATATCAATAAATTATGCACAAGAATAAATATATTAAATTAAACCACTTTGGATGAGATGCAAGCCAGTTAACGATGTGTGTGCTGTACAATAGTGCAGTTGTTTGGACAGACAGTGTTTGAGATCCCCAACCATAACAAACAATGCAGTCTGTTACGTTTTAAGTTCATGGATTTCAATTCATTTGTTTAACACTTTCTGTTGAAGTGTCAGTCTCATTTTTTGATATTCGCACACATTCACGGTATGATATGTAAACCTTACAAAATTTAATCAGATGGTATTAGATCTTTTGAAGGAAACAAACCTCAGCGACAGTCATGGGATGTTATGGATATCTGATAATTTCTATCATTTTAAGTTTAGTTCAATGTTTTGGAGCTCATTACTGAAAAGAAAATGGTGACTTATTCTATGAGAGGTTATCCCAGTTTATGACAAATCCCTAGCTGTCCGTTGTAGATTGTATCTGGTGAGGAAATCATAGGAAACTGGGCATATTACTGGTAGGCACAAAGTGACCAATTAAAGTACACCAGGAAGTCATGCCAATTTCCAGGGTATGTTTTGTATTCATTTGAACTAACACGCACGCAATTTGCAATGCTCTTCTTCAGAGAATCATAGGAAATAGGGCTGGAAGAGATCCTTAATATTTCCCAAATTTATAATAGAGATGTAATTCTTCAGGTTCTTAACTCTCCGCACAGTTAGAGAATTTCTCCCAACTCTGTCCACACAATTTACACCTGCAAGTCTTGGGGTCAGGAACCATGCTCAGAAGGGCTTTATCACAATTAGCAAGGAAAAACAGCTAGAAAGTAGAACAGACTCTCCAAAATTAATTATTATTGCTATCAAGTATTTGAAGATATATCTTATTGCATTGATAAGGGCCCGACTTTTTTGACAATACAGAGAAATCCCTGTGAAATACTGTGTCTGGACACAGTATTTCACAAGTGTGTAAACTGATGACGGAGAAGGGTGCAAAGAGATACAGAGTTTGTTGAAAGGAAAAATCCAGGGAGAAGGACGATGGATGGGGTTCTGCGAGGATGAAAGGAAGTTTGGCTGTTGAGTTTATCCTGCCTGGGCTTTCCCATCAAGCCCTCCAGAAGATAACCCTTCAGAAGCACAAGCTTTCTTCAGTCCTATGAAAATATTTGATATTTTGAAAAATGTTCTGATTTCACACTGAGATGAGATGGAAACTGAAAAATTAACTCATTGTAAAAGCTTAAAATCTCCCAGTGAGAAAAGCTGGTAGGGCTATGGGAAACAGGTTCAGGTCCATCCTAGTTGGTCTCATGCAAACCAGACCTTTCCACCTGGGTCTTTCTCCTTCCAGTGACAGCTGTAATGACCAGACAGTCTCCCTGTTGCTGCAGAGCTCACCCATTTTTACAGTGTCCCAGCAAAATGGTCTGCCCGGAGCAGCCTGGTTCTGCTCAGGCATCCACCTGAGATGTAGGAAACCAGCCTGCAGAGATGCAGTCTGATTTAGGCACGTGGTTTTCCCTGTCTGCTGGGGGATGCGTTAATCACTGTGCTGGTTGGACACGTTTTAGGTCATCTCTGCCCTTATGTGTCTATCTTGTTTTAAGGAAAAAAAATAATACATTTCTGGGACTGAAAGATATTTTTTTTAACAGCTTTTGTGGAAGCTGGCCTGTGCATGTTAAAAAAACCTTAGTGTCAACAAATCATTATTTTCCAAAAAAGTGTGTTTTTTTCCTTGCATGTAATCAACCACATCTATCAATTAGTATTAATAGTACTTTATAATGTAAGCATGTCTGCTTGCAAGGGTCCATGGGCAGCTGAGAAAGCCTTTCATCTCTAAGACGCTTGTTCAAATCCAGCCTACCAGGAATTGCAGGTCAGAGGCAAAGTGGTCAGTTACTAATTTCCTAACACTTAGTTAGCCTTATAATGCCATCAAATAGAAGCATGTCATAATCATTATTAAATTCAATAATATTATCAAAAGTACTATTAATTTCTAATAAACCATAACATAGATTTCTTCATTTTAGAAGAAAATTTCCAAGTTTCCATGCTTATTCTTATGCTTTTTGCGTATCATATAGCAAAAAAAATTGTCAGTATTTCTCCAGGTTGTGTAACAACCAAAGTTGATGGTAAATAATTCAACTTTTTTTTTTTTTTAAACCACTAAAAAGCACACATTCATCATCAATGCATTACTCTGGTTATTTATGTTCTGAGGTGGGGAAGGGACATTACCCAGCAGTGCTGGGTGCATGCCAGGCTGGAGAACCTCTGCTGCTCTTCCCCTGCACGGGAAGGACCCCGTGGTGCACGGGGCAGGGTTACTCCTATTGTCCCCCAGCTAAAGCAAAGCTACTGTCTGTGCTGATCAAGGACAGGGATCTTCATGGTGCCACACTGCACTTCGCTGCTCCTCATGAGTATTCAACCTTAGATCTGTGTTTACACCTGTGATAAATGTAGGTGGTCGCTGAAGTCCAGGTATAGCGAGGAAAGAATTAATATAAGTAACAAATGCTCTTTTAATTCTTTGGGTTTGTTTTTTTTTTTTTAAATTGCACATTCAGGCACAATATTAATAATTTCTAAGTACCCACCAGGGAATTTAAAGTTTATCCTAAGTGCAGTGAAGGAAAAAAACCAAAACAAAACAACCCAGTGGCCCTATTATGTATGCTGAAGTGCTGTTAGCGTGACATTCAACTGAGCAAAAGAGAGTGGCTTTAAAAGGAATATTTCATTCGACTTCATCTGCAACGAAGAATGGGGAATGAAGGTAAAATAAATAGGACTAGAACAGAGATGGAAGGATCTGATTTATACTGTGGCATAGAAAAACATAAATTCTTTCTGAGGTACAGAAAAGGCTTTGCAGATCAAGACCCTGCAAGGGAACTGTTCTTGCTCCGATTTGGCTGTTTTGTGTAAGTTTTAGTCTGAAGTCGCACATGGTACATTCGAGAAGGGAGCAGGGCTCGTGCCTCTGTAATGCAAAATAGAAGTGGGCTGTTCATCATTATCCTCAGAAGAAGCATATTTTAATGGTAGGCTGATTTTTCTGCATATTATATAAAGTCCCATTTTTCAAGAATTAGAAATAGGAAAAAGTTCCATTAAATGAGACACTGAAATATTTAACCCATTTTCAGAGAAGAACAAACACTTAAAAGAAAAAAAAAAGTAGAAAAAAAAAGAAAAGAAAATTCAGTAGCTATCCTGCCTCAGATTTAAACTTTTCCCTTTAAGGTGACCAACGATCTTTGGAAATTGAAGCATGGAGGAATTATGATTAATAAAATGTTTATTATTAAGCACAATATGGTCGTACAAGGCTGTTTTCTGCCTGTGAAGGTAGAAGTCTAAAGCAGGAAATTTGATCAGTAATTTAAATAATTTATCCAAATTGCTGCTGGGGAGCCGAAGGAGCCGGGTTTCCCTCGGAGGGGCATGTATTCATGGGCACAGGGGACACGGTGCTGCCTAAACCCCGGCAGCTGCATTTCTACCCATGTAATATCTTTTCATCAGAAGATGGCAGCAAAATCTTATGAACTGTTATCCTGCAAATGTTTCCATCATTAGGGTAGCCAGGATGTTATGAGGGGTCTGCTGGAGCTACCTTTGACCTGACTTCCTTCTTCCAACCACCCCAGACAAAGCCTTGTAAGAACGTTATTCCATATGTATCAAATGCTGTGGGGTGCATCCCCTCCCTTCTTTAATTCTACGTTTCCCTTTTTTTATTTTTTTGTTATAAAGATGCTTTAAAAGGGGCTCTCTTCATACCACCTAGCAAAAACAGATTCTATAAATGTCACTAACCCAGCTGGGAGCATGCAGGAGCCCTGCTGCACCACAGTGCTGGTAGGCTCATCTCACTCAACTGGGGGATGCAGTGCAGCTGGGAGTGCCCCACTCAGGAGACCCTGGCCAAGGCTACCCACCTGGTCAGGGCAGCTCCATCCTTGTGGCATCATGAAGTTGATGTCTTTGGACAAGTGGATGACGGCCTGATTCAGGCTTCTGTCCTTTGGCTGGACCAAATGGGGTTTGTATGGTCTGTCTGGTGGGATCACTCAGGGTGGCCCATTCCCTGGCTGGTCCATCCAGGCACTTATGGTGTGGGTTTGTGGATGGACACCTGTGGGTGTCTGACTGTTCGTGCTCTTGGCACAATGAGCCCAGGTGAGTGCTGGGCTCCCTGCTAAGGTATCGGGAGCCAAAACTCAGATTTCTGTATGCTACGTTGGCTCTGGCCTCTGATTTCTAGCCATCACGCTTTATTTTGGTCAAACACTTACCATTGTGGTTTTGCGTTTTTGTGTATATTTCCTCAATATACAGTATTTGAATGCTGCAAGGACACCACTGTTGTGATGTGGGTTCAGCTGGATCAAGCACCAAGCATTTGTTGGTTGCTTTAATCTCTTTAATCTATTCTTGGCTCATAGTTGCTTTTCGGGAGCTGAGTGCTTATGTTAGAGCTAAGGCTTTCCTGGAGGGGTTTGGCTGCATACTGACATCCATCGTTCTATAGAAAGAATATAACCAGGGGCACCATTCGTTTCTCCTTCTACAGGAAAAAACAACCGCACAGCCCTTATGTCTGCTGGTGGTACACAGAAGTGACATATGTTGACTTTTTCTATATTTTAATAGGAATTAATATTTGTGTACACTAATGCCTAACAGCATCTTAAAAATAATTGCATACAATTCATACAGGAGTCATGGTTTGATCCAAAAATGGCATGAAACTTTGTTTAACCCATAAGGCTTTTAGATTAACTTCAAAAATAAGCATTGCATTTCTATATAGCACTCTGGGTATTTTCTCTCTAAAGAAATGTCTGTAATTTATGATCTGTAATTAGAACCCAATTTAATAATTACACGTCCTGCAAAGAAATGTTTCTTGAGCAGGGCTTTGTTCTTATGCAGCTGCTGGAAACACAAAGATGTGGATTATAAGAAATAGTTCAGATGAAAATGAGCCATTGAGGGCAAAGTATCTTCAGAAGTGATCAGAATTGCTGAATGATGAGTATAGTTTATCATATGGACTTTGCTGCAACATACATGACGTCTAGAGATGTATATCTCATAAGCATGCATAGCATAAATCACTGGATGCAAAAAAGATTAAATTTTGTGACTGGTTAATGACACATTTCTAGATGAAATTTAGCAAATCAAAGACAGTGAAGTATGGTTTGTCTCTCCTCGAGGAAATGCTAAGACAAAAAAGGTAAACTAAAAATTCTGAAACAGTTTTTCTAGGGTTTCTTTCCTATGTTCAAAAGGAGACATGAAAACCTTTATCAACGGTATTATTAACTTAAGGCTAATTCAGAATAATTTTAACCTTAAACATAATAATTTCAGACTCGCCTGACGACGGGTTAAAATTATTTCTTAAACTATGAAGTTAAGCTAAAGGACTGTATACTCATTTCATTAACTACTTCTTCCAGGCAATATTCTACTTTGGAAATGACTTAATTTGTTGAAACTCATGGCAAAGGTTTTCTGGAAAACTGGCTGGGCTAGGAGATGCACGTAATACAGATACATATTTTTAGCTTGCGGGATATGAAGGTGGATGAATTGATCATATAAAAAGGCCTATTTCTTGGTAAGATCTTCAGAGAATGCTGTGAAGTTTTAAACTTATGGAAATGGACAAAACGTGTGCTGCAAACACAATTCAGTGTCTCCATACGTGCTTTTTTTTTCCCCTGCTGCATTATAGTGTTGATAAAAGCGTTGAAAGAAGGATGGCATTGGACCCAGGTGATTAATAAACGGCAAATAATTTACCTTAGAAAATGTAGCTGTTCTATTTTTTTACTGAATGGTAATTGATTTCCTGTACAAAAAATTTCTTCCCGTAGTTCATGTCAACTGAGCTGCCTTAGCACAAGAAGTCACCGTGTAGGTCCTCCGAGCTGCAGGAGGTGTGGTCAGAGATGGATTGAGTGGTGGTTGGCAGAGGTCAATGCAGATGTTTGCAGCTGCAGAGCACAGCAGGACATGTGTCCGCATGCGCCAGGGTAAGAAAGCAGTTTAACGGTGGCTTTCTAAGTATGCAGAGATGAGTGCACTGGAAACTCTCTTTAAGGACTAGTCCTTAAATGTGATTTGAAATATTAATGCAACCTCATTTTCAGGTGGTGGGACTTCCTTGAGCAAAGCCATATGTTGTACTCACTGGGGAGAAGAGGAGGCTCAGTCTGGGTTTGGAAGGATACACCGATTTTGAGAAGGTTGATCTCCAGCACTGAGATAAGTTCAGAGTCTCAGCAGTTGTCTCCTCTGTCCTTTCTTCTTCAGACTTTGCAAAAGGAGATGTGCATCCAGGGCAACCAGGTTTGTTTCTTTACATCATATCATGTGCCGAGGAGTCAAACCCCATAGATTTTTAGGTGGCTGCTGCTGTACCTTGAACTTTCTTTAAATGGAAAGCAACAGGCCAAGCTGATAAATCAAAGTAGATGTTCCCTTGTGTTTCGTTATTAAAGCTTGATGTGTTCAGCCTGAATCTCCCTGGCACGAGAAGGGGTTATTTGGCCTCTCCTTGGACCTCTGTCCATAGCTGTGACTGGGCTTGTGGCACATTGCCAGTCCAAGTCTTCCTGCAGCGATTCCTTCAATTGCAGAGGCAAACCCACCACCTCAAGCCTTTTTTTGGTCTGTTCCTGGTGTTTTTCATGAGGAGGGACTGAGTGAACATGCATTATGTCTGTCAGTGCGGTAGCATCACTTGCAGCACTTGGGGCCTTGGCAAAAAGGAGGTGGCTGGTGTCTGCTGTGGCTTTCCCGAGGCGTCTGCGGTGTCTTCTGCAGGTCTGGCCTCCAAGAACTGTCTGGCATTTGACATTACTGATGGTACGGCTGTAACCTCAGCCAGCCCTTCCTTGTTCAAATAAAGTGACTGTTTAAAGCCATGCGCATTTCTAGATGTGGTAAGTCACCTCCAGTCAGTCCTTTGAAGTAGGCGTCGTTTAGTGGAGCCACCTTTTGAAAATTATAGGCTATTATAAATCCTAAAATGGAGCTGCATGTAGGTTGTAAGGGCAAGAATATTTGTCACATCAAGCATCTGCACAACTGGTTTGCTGGGACACGTCTACATCATTGCAGGAAAATCCTGAGCGGCCCAATGTTTGGAGGAGGTGTCTCCTCCTCCCTGCTGACAGCCAAATTGCAGAGTGCCATAGCTAATTTTACATTCAGAGCCTCTCTAACATTGCATTTCCATGTAAAAAATTGCTGTCTTTACCCTAGGAACATTATAAAGCAGCCTGAAACTATGCTCAATAGTCTTGGTATTATTTTATACCTCTCTGAACAAAGAGAGTGATGAGTTGCTTGTCCCCAAATAGATGATGAATATGAAACGGTACAACAGAGTGTTTTGGACCTGTGTGAGGATTGATGGATTTGGACAATGCTTTTTTTTTTTTTTTTTTCTGCAGCCAAGTTCTATTCAAAATCCTCCCATTCAGCAACTCACCTACGAAAATTAATTGATCTGCTTTATGTACCTTGGACTCATTTCCATATTTCACCCTACCCTTTCTAAAACAAGTTAAAAACCTAGTCACTTTGGAAATCACAACATATGGAGGCCGGGAAACTACCAGGCAAATATTGCAGTGTTATTTCTGTTGAAATATTTCATATTATTATAATTGACCAAGAATTCGGATAATTTTTAATAGCAATGTATAGCGATTACTACTGAAAATGTTTCTGAGATACTTCTGACTTGTTTATATCACTGCTGTAAGTGTTATAAAAACAATGTGAAATTCCAGTGGAATTGAACTATTTGTTTATTTCCATCGGGTAATTTCCTGCAGCCAAAGTGAACTATTAAATTAATCACGCCATATTTAAAGGGCAGCATTTGCATTGGTATGACCAATGAATCATAACCAACAATTTACTTTTTATAGCTGAAAGGATACGAGAACATACAGTATTAGTAAATGATCCATAAACATATCTCTTATACAAATGACAGCTGTACATTTAAAAGTTTCATTTAGGATAATGGAAAAAAAAAAAAAATCCCATCTCGGTGAAGCCCCCTGGAAAAGTCATGACACTTGTTCACGTTGGTGAGTAATTGCAACTTTTAAGTGATGTGAAGGTGTGACACCTCCTGAACTGTGTGTACTGCGGCGTGGCAGCCCTCAAAGGCTTGGTTATTAGGTGATTTTTCATGGAACTTGGTTTGGTTTTAACTAACCTAACTAACACTTAGGTGTCTATTAGGTTAATCTGGAGTTATTTTAGCATTAAAGAGAATGTATCTGGGGAAGTCTTCGGAGACTTTCCCTAAAGAAAAAGTCGTCGTGTGAGAATGGGTAGCTAACAATAACCACATAAATTATAGCTAGATGAATCTTACATAATGTAATGGGCTCAGACCATGAACTCCTTAAATTCTAATATAAATTCAGAGGCTATCATTAATTATTCCTTTTATTTTTGCGAGCTGATGATGGCAGCAACATGAGAGATGTACTGTGCATGATGGTTCTTCCAATGACTCACTTCTGGCCTTAAGCAAAGCACTTAATGCGTCTGTGGCTTACCTGGAAAAGGGGACAGCACTGCCTTTCTCCATGATAGAGCTGGTGCCAGCCTTACTGAGTTAATGTCTGAAAGACGCTTTGAGTTCCTAAAATAAAAGATGGCTTCGATGATTTGGTATTTGCCAGGGAAAATCATAATCTGCTAGCAGCTAATGCAAGGGGAGTTTGAGATACTGCAGTCATCTTCTGTTAAATGCGGAGAAATCCCAAGTTTCTTAAAAAAATTGAAGCGGTAATTGATCACATTTTTTGAGTTAATGCTAGAATCAAAGGAGGGTGGCAGTTTGAATTTGTTATATTAGAGACAGACTATATATCCAAAACTTACTCTAGTATCACCTCTGGGAGGCTGTGATGAATGATGACTTTTTAGTGGCAAATCTGTGCGTATCATAAGGTACTGGTTACGGAAGTGCTGCTTTTGCCCCATATTTCCCCTCGGAGTACATAGCCCCAGTCTGCCCTGAGCCTGAGACTTGCTCTCCCCCTTTGGAGGTGACAGTGAAAGGTGAAGATCCATGAGGGTCGTGGGGGAGTTTGGGTGCAGTGCGAGGCAGGGAGTTGGCGCTGGGATGGATGCAGCGATGGCAGGAGGGTGAGGGATGCTGATGAGCATGCCAATGAGAGGCTTAGCTGTGCAGAGCCATTAATCCTCCTGCTCCTACTTGATTACCTTTGGCAGAAAATAAGACCGGACAGACTTCAGATAAATCAAGCTGTTGGCTGTCTCCTGGCTGACTACTTCTGAAGGTACATGGCACTGGTGAAGCTCTTGCCTCCGCTCTCTCCTAAGCTGTCCAAGCTGTGGCCTCCTGTGGCTTCCCAAACCGATGACGTGCAGTTTGCACCATTGCCTAAACAACATCTAGATATTCCATTTTCCTGCTTTTCTTTGTTGTGTTTTTGTTTGTTTTTTGTTGTTGTTGTTTCATGCACCTCATGGGGAAGGTGAAGAGCAGTTGTGGTACAGCCAGCTTCCCATGGAGATGGGATCTTGGTGAGGTTTTGCCAGTTTTATTATCTCAACTAGATACTAATAGCATCAAAAAGCAGCCCCCCTCTCAACTTTCCTAACTACAAATAAAACAGGACAGGTTTTTCTGTGACCAAACTCCAGTAAGAGTTAAAGAACTGAACTTTTAAAAGGAGAACACAAGGAGACTAATAAAACCCCGGCTTTGGTAAGTGAGGGGAAAAAACGATATATTGTTGTCTGGGTTGTTTTGGGCACACTCTTCATCCTACACTCAGACACGCATCAAATCTAGACAAACCTACAAACTAGGCTGCAGCCTTGCTTTTCTTGCCTTAAAATGGGTATAGCTATATATTCATCTACCCATCTGCATAAAGGCAAAATTTCTACCAGTTCTAGAAACGGTCACTTAATTTCATGTTCTCACAGGTTTTCTTCTTCAATACTACATGCTCGGTATTATTAATTTGATATTTCTCCTGCAATTTTTGTCATCCTAAGGTAACCTCCAAATTTCTGGGACTGTAAATCCCTCTTTTACAATACCCTGAAAATGCAGCATTTCATGAATATAGATTTACAAATCTGTAATTAAGCTCCTAACACCAAGTGCTTGGAAAATATTATAAAAACCCAAGTACCTGATTTTTCCAAACAGTTGGACAATAAAATTAAGTTAATGCGGCATTCAGATTTCTTGCAATAACCTTGTTTAAACTTGTAAGTGTGCTCAGAATACAAATGTGTTATTATGGCCCTGAAGAGGGGATGTAATAGGGTTGGCCTTTTTTAATATCGCATGATTTGTGTGACCATAGCAGAAATGGAGCTGATGTGCAGTACTGATGTTGCAGACGAGGGAACAGGAGAAAAGGAGCAGCTTCTACGTGATGGGTGAAAGCTGGAGTGAGGATTCTCCTTCCCATAGCTGAAAGCGACTCAGTGATAGCCGCTGTTGGCGAAAAACGGCTGAACTGAGAATTTAATTTTCCCTGATGTTCCCGGCCAATTTGTAAATCGTAGTGTCAATCATTGCTCTTCCCCAACACGACACCAAGGTCTGTTCTCACTAAAGACACCATTAAATTTGATTGTCAGGCGTTCATCTCAATATTCTTATCGATATACAGGATTTTTGTTATACCTTGAAAAGGTGATTTCTCATTAACAGAGCCCTGTGGAGCTGGAAAGGAGGAATATTGCACCTTTTTGCAGAAAGGAAAGAAAGGCCGAAAGACAGGGCCTAAAAGGTACTTAATAGCACTTTCACAAATGCTGGTTTCATTTGCAGTTTCTCAGTTACTTTCTCCCAGATTCAGGGCAAATCAGCTATGTTTTCGCAGGCAGGAACTGAGTGGCTTATAAAGTTGAGACTCCTCATTTCTGAGATGTGTTAACCGAGCACATAAACTCTCCTTGTCTGTCCCAATAAAAAAATATATAGAGAAAACCCCCAGATTAGATTAAATCCCTGCCTTGGGACAATGGCAACCACCTGATTTCAAACAACCTATGTTCAGGGTCTTCTATGCCAAGGCAATACAATGTTTGAGGAGCAAAAGTGGTACTGTTGGTAAAACTAGAATTAAAATAAATATGTATATGTATATATAGAAGAGGGCTGTACCTTTTGCTTTTATTATACTTATCCCAATGCTTAGGTGTGATCTGGCCATGTTCCTTTAAAATTTCTGAAATCCTTTTGGCCTCATGGGCTTTTTAATTATGCTCAAAACTCTTAAAACTGCATCAGCAAAAAGTGGTCTTTAGTGTTTGCCTCTTGTAGAGCTGAAGAAAAGCCAAATTCTGTCATTTCTCTAAGTAATGCTTTTGGCAGAGTTTAAGACTGAATACTAAAATATTGAATAAACTACTTTCTTAGGTGCAAGTGCAGATTTTTTTCATCGATATGGGGCGACTGCTCCTTCAAATGCTTGTAGAGTGTCTGAACAGGGAAGAATGATCCATGCTGGAGGCTCTGTTTGAGAAATTGGTGCAGATGAAGAAAGGGCAGCCGTGGTGGGATGCACACCTAGAAAGCAGTGCTGTTATTTAACAAAGGGGACTAGGGACCGCAAAATGTGTATGAGCTGAATGAAGTTGAAAGCTATAGCGTTATTTACATACTTAATTAGCCATATAATTTTGTTTATTGGATAGAAACATAATGGAAAGTAATCTAAGGAGATAGTAAGAGCTAAAAGATGAGTAGGAGAATAACAAGTGATGGTAGGAGGGATTGAAAGGAATAAAACACAGAAATGGTGGAGGGTGACTATTTGTAACAGAAATGCATCTAAATGGAAGGAAAAACTAAGGAAATACTAAGGTCCGCAGAAGCAGTGATGGAAGGCGAGTGTTTTGCTTTAGACTTGCAGCAGTTCTCCAGGCCACCCCAGCATGGCACAGCTGGACAGGTCGCATAGCACTACCGGAGGCGCATCAGGGTTTAGGATGAAGATGCTGGAAGATGCTCTTAGTCTCTGGTCTTGGTTTATGTTATATCTCACCCTGCAAAGCAAACATTTTTCATATAAAAATCTGAATCCCATTTGAGTGAAAATGTTGATAAATCTGTTTGGTCCAAGCCCCGTTTCTTTTCAAAGAACTAAGTTGGATTCTAAATGCATAGGGCTCTTGCTGCTCAGTTTCATATATGATGTAGGAAAAGCCATGTGTATTGCAGATGATTGCGTGGTATTTTGGTTCTTTTGATTTAAAAATGTATTTTAATATTTCATATGTTTCAAGCATAATCTGCTCCTGAGCAGAAAAGCAGAATTTGATAATAAATTTTCAAGTTATTTTTTCTAGTTAGAGAATGCATGTAGTTGATTTAACTGGAAGTCAACTATGTTAGCTGAATAATTAATAAAGTAAGTTTTTCATTGCGGTCTTTAATCATATCTAAAGAAATTGCCTGGAAGACTTTGCCTTTGAGGGCTAACTTTGTCTTTCAGAGAGAACTTTATTATTGAGCCCTTTTCAAGTTTCCATCACTGCCTTTGACATAGACTAACAGGGCTGTATTGATTTACCCTGGACTGGAAGCCCAGTGCTAATCTACATTCAGTTTAAAAAACACTACATTAAGAGAATATTTACGTTGTGACACAAACTTCCCAAGGTAAAGGCGACAATGCCTCCGGCTTTGGTTGGCCTGATAAAAAGGCACCTCACCGAGCAGAAAGTGGCTGGGTACGAGTCGAGGGGGCTCAGTCACCACTGTCTGCTTCTGAAACTGCTGCGACAGGTTTTGTGCGATGCCTGTCCCCTTCCAGACACTTGAAAGTACTCTTATGTTTTGCAATATGTTTAATATGTTTGTTTGTTTTTGTTTTTTTAACACTCCTCCTTGATGGTATGTCCAAGGTCGAAAGGACTCTAGGTCCAAACCTATTAGAAATCATTCCTTCCCTTGTGGAGCCGATTCTCCTGATGAATAAACACAGCATCCCTAAAAGCACTGCCTGCCTTGCAGATTGAAAAACATATGACACAGCGTATCCTGGGGCGGCTTGATGTTATTGAAAAGCAAATATCATCTTAAATAGCATCTTTGAGAAATAGATACATTTCCAAAGGGAGAAAATAGCGTATCTCTTTATACAATCTCAGGCTTCTTGTTTCTTCAGCACAGTTTAGTATTTAAACAATTTTTTTCAATAATTGAAAATCAAGTTGAGGGGATTCACGGTCATGTGCACAGGAGACAGACAGTTGCACTCAACCCAGCTGGCTTCAGCTACTATGTGGGCTCCAGATACTGCCTCAGCTGTAGAGGAAATCCTTCACAATCCTTCCTGATTGACAAAAACGATGAGTCAAAGTCCTAACAGATTATCCAAGGGAAAATAATAGCAATGCATCTCAAACTCGAAGACAAGACTGAAAAAGAAAGCACAGGGACAGAGTGGAGACTCTTATAAAGAAGAGCATAAAGGAAAACTATCTAGCATAACACACACTGCTGCACTCTTGTGATGAACATGTAAAGGGCGAAGGACTCTTAAACCTGTTAAACAGGGAAATAAGATTTGGTCAAAATAGCCTTAAAGCTGAAAAGTAGCAAAACAAAACAAAAAAAGGAAATTAAAGGGGGGGGTTGAACACAACCCAAACCAAAATCACCTACAAAGCATCAAAAAAACTATTGCAAAAGTGAGCAGATGACATTGTACCTTGTGTCCTGTCATTTCTGCAGTGAGGCTTCCTTACCTGTGACATCCCTGTGGTGTCTCCACCTCTGCATTGTCCCCTCTAAAGCTGCTGTAGATGACCAGTGTGGCTCCTAATTTCTTTTAGTTTGTTTGGCGTTTTTTGTTTGTTTGGTTTTGGGGTTTTTTTGGTTATGTAGCAAAGAGGGAAGGTGTGGAGATAAAGCTGGGAAAGCTGTAAATTGATTCACGGTGGCATCACGTGCCATATGTACAAACAGATTTATATAGGGGCACGCACTGACCAAATTCAATGTGTTAATTCATCAGTCCTAGTTTTTCCTCTCTAACTTACAAACCGCATCTCCTGTCAGTTATGATACTCTTTACGAAAGCCTTGAAACAGTCAGAGAAGAGACTATTTTCCCCATTTGTTCAAATATCAAGGCAGTTTGGAGGAAACAGAAGGGGATTCAGTTTAGCAAACTCAGCTCATGCGGCAGATGCCAAAGTACAGAGCTTGTTTGTCACCAGCATTCGTTGGGAAAGTTTGCTCTCAAAATCACTGAAGAAAACAACCTTGCTTGTATAACAGGCCTAGGAGGCTGCTATATTTTCAAGCAGATGCATTCTTCCCCTCAATCAAATGCTTGAAATAGTATCCCTCACCAGGTAAAAGAAAAAATGCATTGTCTGCACCTTTTTCACATACAGTTGAAAACCGCTTCAGCTGCTGGGTGGGCTTTTTTCCTTTATTTTAAGATCACTAACTGTGCTGTTCTGGCACTGACAGTATTAATGACAACAGGCACATCTGGACAAGGTATCAAAATTTCCAAGGGAAACGTAGACGCTTTCTGTCTCCCGAAGCTCCTTCCACTAGTAGTTACAGCTCGGTAGAGCTGCAGTGCTCCCAGGATGCTCACCTGTATTTATTTATGTAGAAAATGGCTTTGCCCTCATCAGAAGTGTAGGATATCTGGTTAAAGAGAAGACTCTTCAGATAGGATTTCTAAGAAAAATACAGGTCTAGGCCAGTGTTGTGCCTTTTGCAATGATTGTGGGTTGTATCCTGCTGTGCTTGTACAGTTAGTTGAGCAGCGACCTTTCGTGAGCGGGGCTTTTTTCTGAGTAAAGGAGCGTTCAGGTGGCACACCGAGAGAGGGACTCTGGCTCTTAAAACCCATCCTTCATTTCTTGTGCTTTAATTGCATGTGATCTAGAGCGATTCGGTGTCAGTTAAGAGATAAAAGGTGCTTTATAAATAAGTAATTTTTCTGCCGAGAGTCCCAAAACATGGGTTTCACATCCTATTATTAACACAGGGCCATGCTGTTCAAATGAATTTTAAGCAGCACTGAATTTTATGTGTTGTTATTACAAAGATAATGAACTACAGTTATTTCGGGTAATATTGTTTGCAGAGGGTCACTTCAGTAAAATATTGGAGAATAATTTTGTTTTAAACTGAGGTAAAATACAGCCCAAAGAGATTTCATTTGTCTCATTAAAATCCGTTTTAATATGTTATCTCAACAGGCTTTGTTGGAAAAGGAGAAGTTAATCTTGCACCATGGAGGACCACAGTCGTTTCTCCAAGCTGTGACTCGGGCACGCACCGAACTCATTCTTTTAAAAGACATTATGCTTGGAAGTGAGTCAGGCTGGTAAAATAAGTAAAGCTAAAGGTTAGGAGCATTTCCAGTCCCAAGATTGCATGTGTGTGTTTGCAGTAGATCATGAAGGTCTAAAGAAAGGCCAGCTCTACAGGAATGAGCTATTAGCATGGCTGGGGTTTTTGGTAAAAGCAAAAGGAGTTCTATATGTCTTCAATATCAAATAATTAAATTTTTCTAATACCGAAATTCAGTAAAGCAAATCCTCTGCTATGGTTCATGAAATTTAAGAAAACCAAGTGCCTAGAGACAGATTAGGATTTTTTTGACTGCTGGTTTTTCTAGCAGAGCAACAGCTGTGAGGTCCAGATCCCACCTGAGCTCCAAGATGTCTGGAGGAAACCATCCGACTCCTGCTCATAGGGAAAGTATCCCACGTGCGAAAAAAATTACTTGGAAGAAAACTGGTGGCCGTGGCATTACTTACTGACTTTCCTCCTGTGAGCTTCAGCAGTTTTGCATCTCAGAGCTACGGGAATTGAGAGACAAGCACTGGGAGAATTTGCTCTGCCAGGGAAATGTCCACATGAACCCAACAAACACCAGGAGCTTTCGGCAATCCGTCTCCCTTGGCCTATTTGACTCGAACGCAGTCGAAAGGTAAGAACAAATTTCAAAATGTCCAAATAATCCTAAAAGCTTCTTACAATAGCTTGCTGCAAAGTCCCCAAAGTCTTGATATAACAAAATTTATATTGGATGTCAAAAACCAGGAACTGATTTGTAGTTGCATTAAATCTAGTGCAGTCCTGGAACAAAATCCAAGTTACAGACACTCTTCCTGCTAGCAAGCGTGCAGACTATAATTGGTAAGATTTTCTTCTCCTGTTCCTTTGGAAGTAAAAGGGCTTTCTGACATAAATTTCCAAATGTTTTAATTAATCTTTCCCTGGTGTAAGTTGATTAAAATTTTACCCTTGTTAATTAATATATGTGTAAAGTACATTGGGAAGCCACCATTTAACATTTTACCATTTCCAGTACTGACACAGGCATACCAATTAATAATTTACGTAATTTAGAATCAACTACTCAATTTCCAACAAAAGGCTAGCATGCATTTAAATGGCACAATTTGGAGTTAAGTTAGCATTTATTTTTTCCCAATTTGTAAATGGGTGAGAACTTGAAAATTTGTTATGTGCCTACAGGGAATGTTCACTTAATAAATGCAGGGGCATTCCTGTAGATGAAATGCTTGGGGTGTTGGGGCATTTCCAACACCCTTATGCATGTTTACCTTCATGTTTAATGTTGTAAACTTTGATCAGGCTCTTATTTCCACAAATAAGAGCCAACAAAAAGCCCAGGAGGACACCTAAGTTTCTTTGCCATGCTGAAAGTATGCCCAGCCAAGCCATTGGTACAAACTTGGATATGATTAAGAATTTTTCTTGCATTTTGCTTTGCATCCCCAATGATGTGCTGTCCCCCTGCTTCTCCCCTCCTTGCTCACCAGTGATGGGACCAGAGGAGTGTTTTCCTTTGGAATCGTACTCCTTTGCATGGTCATTCCTCACTGTCTCCTTGGGACCGATCATGTCAGAAAAGACGGATGTGCTTTGCTTTCCGAATACATAATTCTCATTGCTTTGCAGATTCTTCGGATTTTTCTTCCCAGCTCTGACATTCTTTTAATTCCTACAAAGGTAAGTTTTTCTGACTTACACATTTCTCCCCACAGTGCAGTGTGTTATTATATTTACGCTCTCCTGCTGCAGATGAGGGAGGAACACAGAGCGCATCTCCTGTCAATGGGAAGAGATAACCCCATCTGATGCCTGACCTGCAGTTGCAGTGGCTCTGGCCTTTGCAACCACACGTGACCAATTTGGGAAATTCTAGCGATAAATGCTTCTGAACGTGTTTAACCCCACAGACCAAATGAATTTATCTATCAGGTCTCTGTCCCAGCTGTAAGCACGCTCCTCTCCCTTGTCACAGCAGGGAAATCTGATTCTCTCTGCTTCTACCTGGCTGTGGCTCAGGCCACAGTGTTACAAATAACATTATCAGTTATCATTATTGGCACATCTGGGCCCAAAGATGTGTATTAAACCTATCCCCTTTCAAAGTAAGCAAAAGAAACACTTTCCTTTTAAATTGTACGAAAAAAAAACGCTCGCTTGGGCAGATCCATGCTACCTCTTCCTCTGCCATTTCACGACACGGTTCATCCTTCTCTGCCATAAATTAATGAAAAGGCTTCACTTTAACCCTGGGTTTGTAACCATTCAGTTATAAACTAATGCAGTAAGCGCTGATTGTGAAATCCCATCGCTGCTGATGCATTCGCAAGATGTTGAAATTGTGTAGCCAAAGCAATATTGAACCTGCTCTGTATTTTGCAAATCAAACTCTCCTAAAGTAGTTCCCAGCTGTCCAAACATAAGCGGTACTTCTATAGTTGAATGAATGCAAGGATTTATGCCCATCTGCTCATTGGCTTTCAAGGTTATTGCCCAAACCCTGGAAAAACAAACCCCTGAAAGTTGCTAAATGGCAGGAAATTACAGCACACATCACATAACCAAGTCAAAAATGACAAGTTATCAATACAGGCTGGGGGATGATGTGATAGAGAGCAGCCCTGCGGAAAAGAATTTGGGGGTACTCGTGGATGAAAAGCTGGACATGAGCCAACAATGTGCACTTGCAGCCCAGAAGGCCAATCGCACCCTGGGCTGCATCAAAAAAACCGTGGCCAGCAGATCCAGAGAGTGATTCTGCCCCTCCACTCTGCTCTCGTGAGACCCCACCTGGAGT